>JABUQX010109297.1:0-7500 GCA_015478945.1 Trachelipus rathkii
CAAAAAGGTAAAGGTCAAAAAAGGTCAAGGCCCAAAAAGGTAAAGGCCAAAAAAGGTCAAGGTCAGGTAAAAAATTTGGGCTCAAAAAAGGTCAAGCCCAAAAAGGTCAAGGTCAAAAAAGGTCAAGGTCAGTCAAAGGTCAAAAAAGGTAAAAATTGGGTTATCATTTTTTACCCCAAGGTAGGTCTCCAATGGGGAGTAAAAATTGGGGGTCAAGGTCAAGGCCCAAAGAGGTCCTGGATGATCAAGGTCAAGCCCAAAGAGGTCCAGGATGGTCAAGGTCAAGGTCAGTATAGGTCTGGTCAAGGTCCTAGGATTCTGCGAGGGTCAAGGCCCAAAAAGGTAAAGCCCAAAAAAGGTCAAGGGCAGGTAAAAAATTGGGCTCAAAAAAGGTAACGGTCAAAAAAGGTCAGGTGGGTTTTTCAGGGGGGTGGGTTTTTCGTCGGTCAGGGGTGGGTTTTTCGTTTACCAATATGCCTCTCCTACTACTATATATATATATATATATATATATATATATATATATATATATATATATATAATATATATATATATATATATATATATATATATTATATAAATATAATATCTATTTTTAATATAGATATATATTTATATTTTATTATATATATATATAATATATATATATATATATATATATATATATATATATATATATAAACAAGGGAAAACACAATAAACGTGTGAATATAGTATTATTATAAATCCCCACATAAAAATAAAACAAAAGAAAAATTACAAAAACCATGAACTATACTTTCGAGAGGACATACCACACTCTAATAGTATTAGATTGTGGACATACGCGCCTTCCCGCATTCAGCTCGTAATAAAACTTCAATAAAATTCAGGACAAAAATAGTGTGTTAAAATAGTTGGTTGTTTAAGTGATGTTATTTAGATATTTCATAAAATAAGATTTTTGAAAATTTAAAAAAAAATAAAATTGGTAAATTCACCAAGAATATTGGCATTTAAAACATTAAGATTATTTGCATTCTTAGTTAGAAAAGATTCTAATCATTGCTTTTGTGAGCGTCTATGACGGGAGATATCAGTTCTATATTTGTAACATCGATCCCATGATCCTTCTTTTCTCTATGCTTTTGCAGGGATGAGTTACGGTGCAAATTTTTAGAGAGTAAGAATGTGGTATGAGAGAGAAATGTGTAGGAGAGAAATGTGAATTTGGAAGAGGCGAGAAGAAAGGTGCATAATAGAAATGAATGGCCGTCTTTTCTGAGGGGAAGCATGGTTTGTGCCCACCTGGCGCAAGGATTGGAACCCCACTTGACGAGATGCAGAGTGAGGGTCCGTCCGCGGTCCCGTGAAAGCTCTAGGGTGAATTTTCTGAATGCGACGAGTTTCTCACCTAAAAGGTATAAAGGGGTGGTAAGGCTTGCTTTCTTTTCCGATTGCGTCATACTTCTTCTCTACTTTTGTGTTCCGCCGGTCATGTTGAGCACTTACCCCAGTCCTTGGAGAGATGGTGGTGAATGATGATGGTGATATATATATATATATATAATATATATATATATATATATATATATATATATATAATATATATATATATATATATATATATATATATATATATAATCCTCACAACCTTCTCTCTGAGCCTCACGAGACCGCGACAGACCCCACTATGGCATCTCGTCAATCCCTTGATAAGATTTTTTGCTAATAATATTGTTTGATTTATTATTGTTATTATTATTATTATTATTATTATTATTATTATTATTATTATTATTATTATTATTATTATTATTATTATTATTATTATTATTATTATTATTATATTATTATTAAATTAGTATAGTAGTAAGTAGTAGTAGGAGTAAGTGTAGTAGTAAACAAAGCAATGGTTAAATTTTGTTTTTATTGTACAAAACGCAACCGCACCGCAACCGCGGTTGTTGAAAATTTAAGAACCGCAACCGCAACCGCAAACCGGGCGGATTTTGAAAAATTTAAGAACGCAAAAAAACCGCAACCGCGGTTATGCAAAAATTCAGCTTCGCTCCATCACATATATATATATACTAATATATATATAACTATTATATTATTATATATATTATATATAATATATATATTTATATATATATATTATATATATATATATATTATACTAATATATATATATATATATAATATATATATATATATATATATTAATATAATATATATAAATATATATAATATATGTAGCGGAATATAAGCTATTATCGCTTATGTATATTTATTCTTGAAAGGTGGACCCTGAGTTGCTTTAAGGATTATTACGACAGATTTTTTAAAAACACTTTAATTATTTAAAAACATTAAAACAGATAAAATATATAATATATATATATATTTATATATATATAATATATATATATATATATATATAATATAATATATATATATATATATATATATATAATATATATATATATATATATATATATATATAATATATATATATATATATATATATAATATATGTACGTAAGGCTAAGAAGCCTAGTACTAGATAAAACAATGCTTTTATAATCTTTATTGTAATTGTAAAGCTATTATTATGAGAGTAGAAACACAGCTCCAACCGTTTTGTGTATTATTATGTACGGTAACATGGCTTCCATCTTCTAACTCACACAACTGTTTTTATTCTTTTTTTGTTTATAATTAATTTTTAAAATTTGAAAACAACCAATAAGAAGTACTTTTCTCTCCTCCCGGCGATATCTGAAGCCAAAGGAGAGAAGACGCTAGTATCGGCCAACGACATAGAGCCGCTAGGGCGCTCGGGCAATTGTCCCTCGCACGCCTTAATAATTATTTTGTAAAAATTAAAGGTGTTAGATTTATATTAATGTTCTTATAATAAGATCTTTTAAGTGTCATTTTGATACGCTAAGTTGCTTCACCTGTGAGATAATAAGATAAAAATTAGAAAGAACGGTGAAAGAGATCTAGTAATGAACATGGCATTATATTACATGCCCCACATTGCAAACTGTTCTAAAATAAATTGTATATAATATGGGGATTTAAGTATTCACGAAAATATATTTAAAGGGTCTGTGACCCACTCCTTATTTATTATACAAATAAAAATTATCTATTATTATGTGTGAAAACAACAAAATAAAAAGAATGTTAATAAAAGAATAACATCAAAATCTATTTAATACACCTTCCATCTTATTAATTATCGTACCCGAGGTATGAGTGATTTAATTCTAGTGTAAATTGATTAATGATCTTCATTTTCTCGCCCGGTAGCAGTTTGGTGACCCAGAAGTGACATCAGTCATACAACTTTTGAAAAAGAGGGCAAGAAAAAGAAAAAAAAAAAAAAAATAACGCGGTGATAATTAATGAAAGTGGCTAGGATTATCTAAACCCAAGTGAAGAAAATATTTTTGTTAACTAGTGTTAAGAAAGAAAGTCTTGTGGTTATTTTTAATAATTCTGAAAGCCTACTCTTGTAACGTGAAGATATTTTCTGTTTATAAACGAAAATAGAAAGTCGTTACCCATCAAAAAAAAAAAAAAAAAAAAAAAAAAAAAAAAAAAAAAAAAAAGAATAGAAAATAAAAATCACCGTGCCTTGAAAAAAAAAAAAAAAAAAAGATCTTCCAACGAAGGCCGATACCAGAAAGCTTCGACCTGCTATTATATGGGGGATGGGTAGAGAAACGAGAACTCCCCCCCTTTGAGATCCTCCAAAAGCTTTCTTTAAAATGTTGAAACTCAAGAAGAAAAAAAATTTTATGACTCACTATCCAAACGATTTTTCCTGTTACCCGACGCGGTAGGTTAAGATCAAAAATTTGGATATTAAACATGCGAGCCGAGAAACAACTACGAGAAGTAAAATAAAGCCTCTACGATAAATTCGAGGGCTAAATAAAATTGGGAAGAAGTACAAAATACCCCAAAAGGAAAAATTGCCTGGCTGCTATAAAGACCGCCACTGCTCTTGATGGACGATCGGAGAAGTTTCTAAATGATCCCATATGGTTTGTGTTTTTTTAACGAAAGTAATTTTTGTAAGTAAAAATTTAATCTTATAATTATTTGTTTCATTAAAAAAATTAGTTAAAATGTATTATAATTCGGCGCAGAATGATGTTATAGAATAATGGAAAATCAGATAGACTTCTTTTTGTCTTATGATAATGATAGGAATCTTGTGTATATTTAAATAAACGTTTACAATATGTAAGAAGGTGGGAATCCCCCATCCTTCGGTACTCTTATCCCCCAAAATCGGGTAGGGATGGAGGTTGAAGTGTGAAACAAAGATGCGTGTAAACGGGCATGTTACCATGTGCCGTCATACGATATAAGAAATAGTCCTTTTTAAGAAAGGAAATTTGTAACTGTGTTTTTTTAGAATAGTAAAAATTATTTGGTAAAAGAACTTTACAGCTAATGAAAATCGTATTTGTAAAATGGGCCTCTAAGGATGGTCACATTAACGTAGAAATATTCCTTTTTTTTTAAAGAAAGAAAACTGTAATAAATTTAAGGGTATTAAAATTTATATTTTAAAATATCTATTTGTTAAAGACCTTGAGTCTGTGGGTATATTTACATGCGTGGAGATCTCCATATTAAAAAAATTATTGTATTTTATTTATTAAGTATGATAATTAGCTTAGGAAATTCGGTTCCTCTGAAAAAAAAAAAATTTAGTTATATACGAGTTTATTTTATGTGTCAATAGTAAGATCTGTCTGATTAAAATTATTTTTATGATGTTTTATGGTGCCGAGTTGTTATATATTCTTAGAATTCAAACGCAAGTACTTTAAAATTTATCAGACCATAAGGGGGAGGAGCTATGAACTCCTTTAGTCATCTGACGTCATCGCGAGTGGGTAGGCTTAAGGCACAGGCTGTATAGTACCAAAAAGTTGGTCTCCAAAAATGAAATAAATTCTACGGAATATTTAGGTCAACTTTGAAAAAAAAAAAAATTTTAAATGTATTTTTTTTGAAGGCTGGGTGTTCTTGACTTAACCTGGGATGCACCATATGTACTAAGGCTAGAAGCCTAGTACTAGATAAAACAATGCTTTTATAATCTTTATTGTAATTGTAAAGCTATTATTATGAGAGTAGAAACACAGCTCCAACCGTTTTGTGTATTATTATGTACGGTAACATGGCTTCCATCTTCTAACTCACACAACTGTTTTTATTCTTTTTGTTTATATTATTTAAAATTGAAACAACCAATAAGAGTACTTTTCTCCTCCCGGCGATATCTGAAGCCAAAGGAGAGAAGACGCCAGTTCGGCCAACGACATTAGAGCCGCTAGGCGCGCTCGGGGCATTGTCCCTCGCACGCTAAAATATATTATTTTTGTAATAAAATTAAAGGTGTTAGATTATTATTAATGTTCTTATAATAAGATCTTTTAAGTGTCATTTGATACGCTAAGTTGCTTCACCTGTGAAATAATAAGATACTAATTAGAAAGAACGGTGATAGAGATCGAGTAAGGAACATGGCATTATATTATTTGCCCCACCTTGCAAACTGTTCTAAAATAAAATGTATATAATATGGGGATTTAAGTATTCACGAAAATATATTTAAAGGGTCTGTGACCCACTCCTTATTTATTATACAAATAAAAATTATCTATTATTATGTGTGAAAACAACAAAATAAAAAGAATGTTAATAAAAGAATAACATCAAAATCTATTTAATACACCTTCCATCTTATTAATTATCGTACCCGAGGTATGAGTGATTTAATTCTAGGTGTAATTGATTAATGATCTCATTATCTCGCCCGGTACATATATATATATATATATTAATCGATAGATAAAGAAGGATAATTATAATATATATACGTATTATAATTATATATATATATATAATATTATATATATATATATTAATATATATATATATATATATATATTATATAATATATATATATAATATATATATATATTATATATATATATATATATAATTATATTATATACATATAAAAGCATGGGCCCCATGGGCCCGGGCCCAGGGCGGCAAATTCTGGAGGGCGGCAAATTCTGGAGGGCGGAATATTTTTTTAAAAAACTTATATGTTGTTTGTAGTGAATTATATATTAATATATATATATATATATATATATATATATATATATATATATATATATATATATATATATATATATATATATTATATATATATATATATATATATATATATATATAATATTATATTATATAAATATATATATACTACTTTGCAAAAAATGGGATTAATCAAAATTCAGACAGATTTTTTTAATTCTAAGAGAATTTATCCAAATAAAAGTAAATTCTTAACAAAATCCTTGTTTGAACGAAAACTTTGGAGATGTTGTGAAACGTGACTATTTAGTGTACTCTGACAGTCAAGGGATGCGTCTTTTTGTGGTTGTGTAAACATTTTGGAAGGCGGTGTTGTATCTCAGTTTGTAACAGAAGGATTTAACGATTGGAAGCATGACAATACAAGATTGACTGAACATGAAAATTCCGTTCGCCATCGTGATTGTATGTTGATGATGAAGAGACTAAGTAATTCATTATGTAGAGTTGACAAGCAGCTGCTCTCTCAATTAGAAGAAGAAGTAAAATATTGGAGAAATGTACTACAAAGAGTTATTGCTGTTATTAAGAAACTTTCCTCACAGGGGTTACCATTCCGAGGCGATGATGAAATAGCTGGGGCCCCCCCTTTTTTTTTTTTTTCCCTGTTCGAAACGAAAAATTTTATGATGTGTCTTGGAACTTATTGCAAGAATTTGAAGCCCCTTTTTTACAAATCACCTATCCTCAATGTCAAAATTCTGGCAAAGGAAACACTTCCTTATCTATCCAAATAGCACTTACGAAGAACTTTTCCAAATTATGGCTAGAAAAGTAATCCAAGTGAAATTGGAAAGAAATTCAGGAAAGTAAGTATTTTTATATTATTGTTGATTCCACTCCAGACATTACTCATAAAGATCAGCTGAGCTTTAGCATCAGATATGTTAGAAAAGAAGGTACGCCTAAAGAACGTTTTTTAAGATTTATTAAAAATCCTGGTCATACAGGTAAAGAACTAGCGGAAACGGTGATGAGTTTTCTGAAAGGAAAGGTATTAGACATAAGCAGTTGTCGGGGTCAAAGTATGATAATGCTGCTATATGTTAGGAATATATTCCTGGCCTGCAAACAAGATTAAAGAGGTCAGCCCTCTAGCAAATTCAATACCATGTTTCACTCATTCCCTTATTTAAGTGGTATCTAGCACTGCCACAATTGTGTCAACAGGCGGTTTCTTTTTTGCTTTGCTTCAGAATCTTTATAATTTTTTCTCGCTCTACGCATCGTTGGGATATCTTAGAATCTTTCTTCAAAGAATATGTCAAAACACTATGTGGGACAAGGTGGTCAGCTCGAACAGAAGCTTGTAAAAGT
>JABUQX010109297.1:20000-32558 GCA_015478945.1 Trachelipus rathkii
CCCCTTGTGCTGCGAGGGCGTCTTAAAGGGGGCGGCACGCGAGTGTGGAAAGCTCCCTCGAGCACCTGCGCTGCGGCTATAGAAAAGAATAAAGCACCAACATCGCGCCGCAAAGATAGAGGGTCAGTGAACTAGAAAGTACAGACAGTTTTATAAGCTTTTAGCCTTGAACTCGACCCCTAATCCAAAAGCCGGGTGAAACCTGGAGCCCCCCAGATGATGAGGAGCAGTACTCCATTTACAAGGCCGGCATGAGACCCTTGTTACTGAAGTAACTGTGAGAGGAAAAAAAGTCACGCAGTCTTAACAGAAACTCCCAGTTCTTTGAGGCGCCCTAAGCAACCCATTGTGATGTGAGAGTTTCCAAGACATTTTTTTTGTTTTTTCAAGGCCAAGGATGTTTATATTGTCAAACAGGGAGGACGAGAGAACCGTCGAAAGAGATAGAAAGTTAAGAGTGTCTTAGAGAGGGAGATTAGTAGAGAAGTGAGTTTTTAAAGAATTTAAATTTCACCAAGGTTGCGACGACCCCACCCGGAAATCTATCCAGATCAGCGAGAATCGAGTCGGAAAGATTAAGACGAGAGGCAATTCTAGAAGTAAAGAAGGAGCAAAAAGGAAAATTTGGGGGGGGGAATTGGAAAATAGTTGAGGAATGACGGTCGAGTCATCGGCATAGAGTGGATAGAGTTAGATGTGCAGACGAGAAGTTCATTAATGAAAAGCAGGAATAAAGTAGGAGATAAGCAGAACCCTGAGGAACACTCATATTGACAGAAAAGGAAGAAGAAGTCGCCCCATCAACAACAGCGATATTGAGCGATTTGAAAGAAAAGCTAGACATAAGTAAGCAAGAGAAGGAGGAAACCAAAGGGAGGGGAGCTTGGAGAGCAGTACGCGTGCCATACCCGGTCAAATGCTTTGAGTATGTCAAGCGCCACCACACAAGTCCCCCGTAGTTCCTAAGGGAGAAAAACCAAAAATCGGTTAGATAGGAAAGTATATATACCACCAGTAGACCTCGAGCGCCGAAAGCGCGTACTGGCGATCGGAAAGAGGGAATGAGATGCCAGATGGGTCTAAGAAATGAGAGTTGAGAGGTTTCGAAAATCTGTAGATTAGATATACAGGTTAGAAGCTATAGGGGCGATAGTTTGAAGGATCAGAGGCTTCCTTTTTTCGAATAGGTTGGACATGTGCGGCTTCCAACACTGAGGGAAGTGCTAGTATTGAGACATAAGAATTTAGTTGAACGAGAGGAGGGGCCAGCACGAGAGCACACTCCCTCAAAACTCGGGAGGAATGCGCCCGGGCCACCCACCTTCCTAACGTCCATAGATTTCAGGAGCCATGGACCCGATCAAATGTAATCTCAGGGAAAGGCATAGGACACCTGAGAGGAGAACGAGGAGGAAGAGGAGTGCCAAATCGTCCAGGGTTGGTTAGATGAAATAGGAGGCGAAGAGATTTGGCCTTGTCAGTTTTGGGAGAGTTAGCAACAGAACCTTCAGATCGAATAAGAGAGGAAAGGTAGTTTTACAGAAGTCTGTTGTGGAGATGTTTTGCAAAGAGGGCCAGAAAGATTTTATTCAGGTAGGAGGAAACCAAGGAGGTTAGCGACTTTCGTTTGATGAAAGTCCGCTTTGCTCGTCGAAAGGTATCCCTGCAAACGATTTCTAGCTGAATGAAATTAGCGAGGAGTGATAGAGAACGAGAATTGTTCCACCCCGATACGCATTGTCTCTAGCCTGAATGGGCCCAGAGAGCAATTACGATCGAACCATGGATTATGGGAGAGAAAGATTTAGTCGAGAAGGAATGAACCTGCTCATCCCATTCAAACGATATATATTAATATATATATATAAATTATATATATATATATATAAATATATATATATATTATATATATATATATATAGTATATATATATAATATAATATATTTTATATATATATATATATATAATATATATATAGCTATATAATATTATATATATATATATATATTATTATATATACTATATATATAATATATATATATATATATATATATATTATATAAATATATTATATATAATATATATAATATATATATCTATAAAGGTAGGTATTTAACGCAGTTAAAGCGTTAATCCGTTAATTAACTCTTTAATTTTTTCGTTAACTTTTCACACGCTTTCGTTAATTTCGAAAAGAGTAACGGACTATTAACGAGTTACATTTGTGATTTACGTTAACGAGTTAAATTTTCCTACATCCGTTAACCGTTACCTTTATTTACGAGTTTATAAAATATATTTTTCTTATCAGATTTTAAATCGTATTATATTCGATTTCGATAACAGATAAAAAAAATTTTTCAAAAATTTCCTAAACGCTCCTCTCAATGGCCCAAATTGCTTTTATTCTTACACGGTTATTATCCCGTTTGGTAATGTTTAACATGTTTTCTTATGCTGTATTTTCATTTCTTATTGGTTTGCTGAAGAAAAAAAAAGATAGAGACTGTTGCCCGTTCAAAGAGTCATTAACTTCTTTCGTTCGTTACTTGAACTTGCTTCTTTTGTGATAGTGAAAAATACAAGAAGTAGTCCTAATAAGCGTTGTAATTTATAAAAAAAAAAAGATACATTTTTGTATTAAAACTGTAAGTTGGTATATCCTATTATTTTTTACAATAATATACTATTAAGTATTAATTAATGTATTTAAACTTTTGAAGTATTGGAAGTATATATATATATAAATATATATATATAATATATATATATATATATATATATATTATATATATATATATATATATATATATATATATATTTATATTATAAATATAATATTTATAATATATTATTTTATAAATAAAAAATATTATAAAATTGGTTAATATACAATATATATATAGTATATATATATATATATTAGACTGTCCCAGCTGCCCCGACTTCCTGCAAAATCGCTGTTCAAAATTTTGCAACCGGGTTGCATCATATAAACGTGGGAAATGTATGTGTTTTTACGATTTTAAAAAAATTGATCCTGCACAATCAAATTGAATATTACGTAAATACATAAATTATTGAATTTACATCTTTTTAGCCTAAAATACAACTTTAAGGTTGAAAAACGCAATATTTTCTTTCCATTTATGTAATATCATGTTCTAAATAGTCATATCTCCAATGTTCTTTAATTACTATAAAAATTGTAGCCTCATTTGTGAATTAATCATCAATCATCATCCAGCGAAGGAACCACGACTTCTCTTGAGAACGTGATGAAAGTTTGCGCTGATCGGGAACTTTTTTTCGTGAACTTTCAACTACTTGGAGTACATCTTGAAACCTTTCTTCGTCCTTTGTTACACCCAGGAAATCATGGCATAGCTTTACTCCTCTTTCAGCAGCTTCGTTGACTACTTGAAGATTTTGAACAATTGTCTTCATTTCAAGAAAGTCATCCATTTTTGTCCATTCATCGGCTGGTGTTTGAAGAAACTCATAGGGAGCATTCACAATATGGAAAAACCTCATTGATCCAGGGCCAATCAAATCACTCAGTGACTCCATCTCCTCTGAAATTGGCTTAAGGTTAGGCTTTCCAAAGGATGCTCCTACACGATCCGTAGTACTTCCAGCACTTTCAAATTGGAGGATCCGCAGCCTCATAATCTCTTTGTCTTCGTCAGATACCATTGTGAGAGTAGATTTTTTGTTGCAACAGAGACAATTGATCTTTGGTTGCAACTTCTGACTTGGGAAACTGTTCAATTATCTTTCCAGACAATAGGACCATTTTCATAGTGTACAGAAGTTTTGCCATCCATCTTGCTTTGTGCAAAGCTCCAGGATGCTTCATGCTAAACTGCTGAGGTTCGGACCCTTTTGTAACTAACAACAGGCTGAGTTCAATAAGTTCTTGGTAATCCCCTCGAGTGGAACCTAACGCTAGGAATTCACGGAAGCAATTTGCTAAGCTTTCTTGTTCCTTCTCAGTTGCTCTAGGAAGTTCAGGATAGTAATAGGCTGCTTTATTAACTGGTAGAAGTTGCAAGTAGTGGTTCTTGAATCTGCAACAATTTATAACCAATTTATTAGTTAAAGCAAGTCACTTGAGTATATTCAATCAAATAAAAAATCTTTTTGTTCAATGATGTTGTAACAGCATTAGACTTACCTAGTAAAAATTGAAATATTTGGACCAGATGAAGCCTCTATATTTAATGAATCCCAACAGTCGCATAGCATGACTTCTCCTACATGCCTGCGGCACGCAACCCACAACAAGGGACGGTCTAGCTCCCTCTGCATGCAGACACATGCTGCAGTATGCTGTCCTGTGATGTAAAGAGTTAATGAATTAATTGTTTAATAAACCTATACTTTATAGCCTTACGATTAGTCCATTACTTAAAACTTCCTAATTATTGTAATCCTAGAGTTTGCGCAAAAATGATTTGCTGATTTGAAATTTAATAAACTATTAATATATCACAAAATGTAATAAACAATTGCTTTGTTAAAGCCTCACCTGTATTCGAGAATGTCGTGTCAAAGACCATGCCTATGATGTTTTTGTCTTCGTCAGATACCATTGTGAGAGTAGATTTTTTGTTGCAACAGAGACAACGTTACCATGTTTCAGACCAGCTTTTATGGTTGAACTCGGAAGGGGTGGTACACCAAGAAGTTTAGTTCTATTGACTCCGGATACTAAAACAGGTAGACGATCCTCAGTGTCTTTGGAGTCCAGGGTAGCCATCAGTTTTCCGTCAAAATGTACCACCATTTTTGGAGACGGATTCCATTTGTCCTTTATTTGTTTGCTGATATGGGGTAGTACTGATGCTCGATATCGATGGGCTGAACTTGCACTTAGATTTATCTTTGAAACATCTCCTCCGCAGACAGAAACCATCATATGTACGAATGAGTTCATCTTAGTATTACTAACGTTATTCCTCACGCTCCAGGCAACAACATTTGGATTCTTGAGAATATCATGAGGAACAAATATGTGTTCACCAGATTTAATTTGCCTTCTGTGTCGCCTTTCAATTTCAGAGCAGGCTGAGCTGGGTCCAGCAGTCCCCCCAACTTATTCGTCACTAGAACTGCTGGTTGGCTCAAACTCGACAGTTTCTTTGAACATTACCGAATGGTCTCTTTTGGGAAAAGCTTCGTCATAGGTTCTTTTCTGCCTTTTCTCGACAACTTTTGCATTGACTTTGTCAATTCCTGAATAAGATGCTTTCCTGTCAGTTATCATGCTGTGCATGAAAGCAATGTCTGCATCGATGGATTCTTTTTCCTTTGTTGTTTTATGTCATTTCTGAGCTTCCATATCTTGGAGAACAGATTTCTTATAAAATTTCATGGTAGCATCTAATGTTGACATAAATTTCTTGATTCCTGGGTTATCCAAATGTCTTCGATTCTCGTTGTATTTCATTAACTTCATATATTCATCATGTGCTTCCTTGATTATTTTGCCAATGTTGTTTCTTCCACTTATTGTAGGGATATTTGTCTTCGTATAATGCTTCAGAACATTATCAATTGTAAGAGATAATGCATCATTAAAGGTTAAATCCTTAAGGTTTGCAAGCAGGCAAAGAATTACTTGCCTCTTTGTTGGCAGTTTGCGTCCCTTGATTTCCTTGTCGTCGATACCAGGAGTGGTCCCTAATATCATTTGTATATATCGATCATTATGTCTAGTTTCCATTATGGTACATTTACATTACATATTAATCAATAGTAATCTGAAAAAAAAAAAAAAAATTTAAAAAAAATTTTAAAAAAAAAAGGTAAAACAAACATTCGTAAGATTTTATCACGAAAAATGTCTATTTTTCACAGTATTAAAATTTCATGTCGCTTGTGCTAACTCATTTGTAATCGGATTGGAGAATAAATTCACAGCGATTGTTTTTAGGCCCAAACCCGGTACCAAAAACTTGAACAGCTGTCCACGACCAAATTTTGATTTTTTGGGGGCAGCTGGGACATCCTAAATATATACAATATTACTACTATTTATGTGAATATATATATATATATTATATTATTATATAATTATATATATATATATATATCTTTATATATATATAATATATATTATATATATTATAATATATATTATCTATATATATATATATATAATTTTTTCGAGTAAATAAATTGAATATCTGCAGTCATAATAAAAGTGAAAATTAACAATTATTATTGCTATTCCTACATATTTTGAAGACGGTTAACTTTTAACGAATAACGTTTATACTTCCGTTATTCTTTACCGATTAAGCTTTAATGGTTAAACGCCTTTATTTTTTTTGTTAACGATTAAGTATTAACGTCGTTAACTTTCTCATTAACACGGTGCCCACCTTTGTATATAATATTTATATATATATATATATATATATAATATATATATATAATATATATATATATATATACTATATATATATATATATATATATATATATATTATATATTATATATATATATTATATATATATATATATATATATATATATATATATATAAATATACTATTAATATATATATATATATATAGTACCTTGTCAATGGTGCGTAATAAACAATGTGGATTTCAGGTTTTTTATTTAGATATTATCTTAAATTCTTATCATATCGTTCAAGCTTTCTTTATCTTCGATAAGTTTTTTGACATTATTTCAATGTTGATCTCTTTTTTCCGAAAACTCTCTGGAATCTCTCCATTTTCCTTATTAGTATCGCTGTAGGATTTGCCGGAATTTGATATTCCTTCATATTGCTGTTATTCATTCTTCTTTCATAATAAAAGAGAAGTATTTAAATAATATTGGTTAGCAACAATTATGATGCTAAACTAAGGTCTATATAATTTATGAACAATTTGCTATTTATAGTTACGTAATTCAATGGGTGAAACAAAGTGGTTGCGATATGGAATGGATATATTTCGTGTTTTTGGATGCTATAAGAATAGTGAGTTGCGTTATTCAGATTCTGTTTTATGCGAATATTCGCAAATTTTAAGAGTGTATCTGCACTTCGGACTATTTCTGAAGAGTTTCACATGATCTTTTTATAAATGGAAGAATCAGCATTCACCATATCTGGAGCTCCTAAAAAGTTTAAAGACCCACATTACATCTGCATCCGAGGATTTCAAAAATTTCATATCTGTGATACCACTAATATAATTATCAAACACACTGAAATTTAATTGACATCAACACGTGCACTATTCTATGAGAATTTGTTTTATAAGAAGGGAAAATTTAGGTGCACAGGAATGCTCCTTTGGGGAAGCTGGAATTTTTAATGGTTTGTAGAACTTGGGTAGGGATGAGGTTATATTTAATGATGCACCAAATCTCCACTTCCAATGACTTTCAGCACGTTCAAACACCATTTTTCGGTTCCTGTTGGCCCTTGATTACCCGACCTCTAATCTCAACTACCTAACTCTCTGATGGATTCCATTAAGCGTCAAGTCTTACCCGAATATATATATATATATATATATATATATATATATATATATATATATATATATATTTACTATAATATATATATACTATATATATGATAATTATATATATATATATATATATATATTACAGATCGTGATCCATGAAGATTATACAACCATGTTAAACCAAACGAACATTGGTAATAACAATAACAAGTTCTACGTCATACAAATTGTTAAGAAGATAAATCTAAACTACATTTTATTCACTAGATGGGGGTCGAGTGGTTTGTTTTATACATTTGATTTTTATTATAGATCAGCATAATAATTATAGTCTTGATAGCAAATCTACTCATTTAAATCTTATTTTTATTATTTATTTATTTTTTCCTTTTTAAATTGAATTATTTGCTATATTTTTTTTATTTATTTATTTTCAATACTTTATTGTTTTATTTTCTAAATTCCTCTTAATTTATTTTGTATTATAACCTAATATAATATAATTTAACATCACAATTGACTTAATATATTACCGTATATATATATATATTTATATATTATATTATATATATATATATTA
The DNA here is from genome assembly GCA_015478945.1 of Trachelipus rathkii. Taxonomy (NCBI): domain Eukaryota; kingdom Metazoa; phylum Arthropoda; class Malacostraca; order Isopoda; family Trachelipodidae; genus Trachelipus; species Trachelipus rathkii. The sequence goes on from JABUQX010109297.1 coordinate 28,077, forward strand.
TATATACTATATTATATATATATATATAATATATATATATATATATATATATATATATATTATATATATATAAAGGGAGAGAATGGACTTAACAAGTGTGAAAGTTACTCTAAACCTGAAGATTGCAATTACCAGTTAGAAAAAGTTAGGACAAACGATGAATGAGTGGGACTAGAGACGAGAAATTTTACCCTGCCACAGGGGAAAATATACATTATAGAGATCGAGTAAGTAATAATTAGAATGAGCCCCGTTTATTTTCTCGTAATTTCTTTACGTTACAATTGTTCAAAGAAATTCCCGTACTTGAGTTTTCAATTAGCAATTTCTTGGTTAAAAATTTCAGACAATTAGAATCAATTTTGCCAATGAAGCAATTCTTATATATATATATATATATATATATATATATATCACATATACATTAAAGAGTATATAATATATATATATATATATATATATTTATATATATATATATATTATAATTATTATATTATATATTATATATATATTTTATATATACCGTATATATTATATATAAAATTATAAAAATATATAGTATATATATAAAGAAGAAAATATATATATATATATATATATATATATATATATATATATATATTATATTAATTATATATATTATAATATATATTAGGTATATACTATATACTATATATCATACTCGGCATATAAAAAGAGTGAAGAAGTTCATTCCCGGAATTATTCTAATTGTCTTGAGGATTTTACCCAAGAAGATGCCGACTGAAAATTGCATGGCAGGATTTTCCCTTTGGACGAGTGCACAATTACATATGTGTACTCATTCAATGATTGTATTTTTTAGTCAAGAAAGTACGATGAGAAGAAATAAAGAGAAGTGGAATTCTAATCTCCAATTTTGAAATTCCCAAAAAAGGTGTTTCATCGAAACTGGACCAAGAGAACCACAATTGTTGATGGAAACTTATCTTTAATGATGACATGTTTCCGAGATCCAGAGGCAAACATGAATTTGGGTAGTAGTGTTTCGCTCATAATAGCAACAACTTATATATGGGATAGGACCAATTTATATTATATTTAAATATTAATATATTATATATATATATATATATATATATATATATATATATATATATATATATATATATATATTATATAATATATATATATATATATATATATATATATATATATATATATATATATATATATATATATATATATACAGGGTGTTTACGAAATAGGGGGACAAATTTGGAGGATATTTTCTTTGTATAAATACAAGTGTTTGGATCTTAAATAAAGTTACTGTGAAGTTCTCATTTAGTACGGTAATGAGTTTGGAAGTGCAAGATGTTAATGATGTTGAATTTGGTTGTTTATATTCCGTAGATGTGGTTATATTTCTTATTATTTTAATTATTATATTATTATTATTATTATTATTATTATTATTATTATTATTATTATTATTAATTATTATTATTATTATTATTATTATTATTATTTTATCATTATTATTTATGATTATTATTAATTTATTATTTTATCATTATTATTATTATTATTATTTTATTTATTTTATTATTATTATTTTTTATTATTATTATTTTATTATTATTATTATTATTATTATTATTATTTTGATTATTATATTATTATTATTATTCTTCTTATTATTATTCTTATTATTTTATTATTGTTATTATTATTATTATTATTATTATTATATTATTATTATATATATTATTATACTTCTTTGTTATAATTATTCCGGTTCCTATTCGTATTATTACTATTATCATGGTAATATTACTTATCAAACAATTATTTTATTAGGGTATAATAGTTATTAGTATTATTAGGAGTATATATTTATGATTCGGCATTATTATTCGTTTATTATTTTTATGCTCGTATTCCGTTTCCAGAGTTAAATATTGCTCGAATAGTATAACAATATTCCTGTATTATTCATACTATCTTTATATAAGGTGGTACCTATCAAGAAACCTATAGCAGTGTTCAATATTAGAGACAGCAATACCCTGTTCTATAGGTTACTACCTTACGTTGCAGAGTTTCCGTAGCCAATTCGTCACATCTACGGAACATAAACACCAATATTCACATTATACCCCTTGCACCTTTCTACTCATTTACCTACTAAATGAAGAACTTGACAGGTAACTTTATTTAAGACAAAACGCTTGTAATGGTACAAAGTTAATATCCTCCAAATTTGTCCCCTATTTCGTAAACACCCGGTATATATAATATATTATATAAATATATATATATATATATATATATATATATATATTATATAATATTATATATTATATATATATATATATATATATTCTATGCACCTTATTCTCGCCTTCTATGCCAAACTCACATTTCTCTCCTTCAGGGCATTCGTTTACTGACTTTAAAAATCTTTGGCACTTCAGACATTCATCCAATCTTTTGGAAACAAAGATACATTAATCCCTAACTCAAACCAAAAAAAAGACCCAATTCCCCCTCCTCCATCGCCCAAGTTCTTTCCTCTTGCTCCACAGTTAAATTGCTAGAGAAATTTATTATTAATAAATTTCCCAATTCGATTCCCCTCCCTGACTTTCCAACACGGATTCAAAAGCAACCATTCCACAACACAGCCCTCACCTCCCTCACACAAACATCATTAACGGCTTCAACCAATCACCTTCCCACAGATCTATACTCCTGCAATAGATATAAACAAAGCATTTCGACACCGTCCCCACACACATCCTTATTCAAAAAATCTTCCACTCCCCCTTAGAAAAATGACAAAAAATGGTTTTCCAATTTCCTCACCAACCGTTTTGCAAAGTCTTATACAAAAGAAACCTCTCCCATTCTTTCAAATTACAAAACGGAGTCCCACAGGGAGCAGATTATTGATTATTTATTCAAAATTTTTCATGCGATCTGCCCACCCCAACCCACCAATCCACCAAACTGTATTACTTACGCAGACGACATCAGGCCTTTATTTCCCAACCACCCAGACACACAAACATACCAAGGAATACACATTTTAATTAGAAATTGGTTAACTCCAAACAGATGACCGCAATCCCCCCTTAAGTCCTCCATAACCCTTCTAACCACTGACCGTTCATCAATCCTTCCCTCCATCCTAATCACCACTGAACAACAACCTATTAACCAACCCCAAAAATATTAGAACTTTACCTGACGACACTCAATGACGTTCTCCCCCCCCAGTCGGACCAAAATCACTTCCTCAACTCAGACGAAACTAAAACACCCTCCGAACCCTCTCCCAAACACAACTTGCAGTGATAGGAAAACACACAACTCATCACTACCTAATTAAAAACTCTTGGAACAAACTCCGTAAACTATGCCTCACCAGCCATTGGTTCCCACGCTCACTATCTAAAATCGAACACAAATAAATTACAAATCTCTCAAAACACCGCCCTCAGAATTATCACAGGTTGCACTTAAACCACCCCAATCCACATTTAACACGACGAAACCTCCATCCTCCCCATTCCACACACACTGAGATTGGTGGGGACTTCAGTTTCTACCAGGAAAACCCGCAGATCGCCCACCCACCCTTGTCACAATCATCTCCAATCCCCCTAACAAGACTAAATCCCTCCTTCTTCACCAGCTCAATTATAAACACCTACAATATAATTCCCCCGCCCCCTCCAAATAGGTCATGGAACACATATCCATACCCATCTAACCAACACATACTTCAAAAACCGCCCAAATACAATTTATCTAACACCCCTCCAAACTTCCCCAGAGACGAAACGCTTTCCAGAAGAAGTTCAATATGGCTCGCCGAGCGGGATCAGTCACCACCCAAAACTTAGCCAATACTAAATATAGATTCAAACTAGACCAATGTCACCTCCCCCACTATGCAGCAGATGTATAACTCTCAACAATAAACAACATAGAGTCAACCTCCTATCTGGCAACAGTGGCTCCGCTCTTAGAAACGCCCCTCCATTACGCTCCAAGACAAACTCTCTCTATATCGTGCTCTCCTCGACTGTGAAACGACCCTCGCGAGCTCGCGCGCGCACATATACCATGGAAGACCAATGCAAAAACTTGTGGCAGTTCCAATCTCAAAGGTGAGGCCAGAGGCCAGAAGATTAAAGATTAATCAAAGTAGTCTCTCAAAAAACTCAGTATCTCTAAATAAACTCATATAGTATCATGATTCTCTAATAATAAACAGTTCTCTAAAAATACATAGTGATCTAATAAAATAATAATATAACAGTATCAAAATTACAGTATTCTTAATAATAAAAACAGTTCATAAATATCTAAGTCAAACAGTCCAAAACAGTCAAAAACCAGTCCAAAACAGTCAAAAAACAGTCTAAAACAGTCAATAATAAACAGTTATACATTATAAATATAAGCTAGTCTAATAAATACTAAGTCTCT
>JABUQX010109298.1:0-2500 GCA_015478945.1 Trachelipus rathkii
AGGAAATGGCCGACCTTTAAATTGGCTTCTGGCTTGAGATCTTCCTTCCATTTTTTGTGAAAATTTGCCCACCAGAGGATATAATTATATAATATATATATATATATATATATATATATATATATATATATATATATATATATATATATATATATATATATATATATATATATATATATATATATATATATATATATATCAGAGGTGACTTCTACACTCGGGTTGCTCGGGCTTAGCACGAGTTATCATTATAGAAACGATCGATCTTCTACAAATTTCTTAAAGTTACGATAAAATTCTTATTTTATTGCGAAAATTGGTCATATGAAAGAATATATTACATTATACACATAGAAGATTATGTAAAATTTAAACAAAAAGTGCAAGAATCATCGCCTTTGAAAAATGCTATTTTCCAATCATTTATAAAACTTGACCGCTCGGGCTTCTCCGAAATAGCCGACAGAAAATTTGAAGAAGGCATACAATTTTTTTACAGTTTGTTCTTTTTTTCCTTTTTTTTTCCTACCTAGGAATCTAATAAAACACTCGTTTTATTTAAAAAAAAATTAAAATAAACATTTATTTGTTCTTAATGCACATTTCAGATAAATATAATTAATTCATTTAAATTCTAATACCTGAATTTGAAAGAAAAACAATAACAGTTACCCATCGAATCAATTTTAAGTTAAAGAAAACTGTAAAATAGGAATAACTCAAATATCTAATGTGAATAATTTTTGGTGTTAATTATATATATATATATATATATATATATATATATATATATATATAATTTTTTATATATATAATATATATATATATTATATATTATATATATATTATAGGCTATGATGGTCGCGACTAATAAAATATAAAAATATAATATATATATATATATAATATATATATTTTTTTGTTATATATATATATATATATATATATATATATATATATATATATATATATATATATATATATATATATATTATATATATATATATATATATATATATATATATATATAGTATTATATATATATATATATATATATAGAAACCTTGCATGATTTACGACTCCGTCAATTTTGATATTTTTTTTTTTTTTTTTTAATATATTTCTAATATATGATCCTAACAAACAATTTAAGGGGTGACGGACATAACTAAAAAATATATAGGACCTGATACGTTTTACGACTTCGTATGTTTAAATTTTTTTTTTTTTTTTTAACTAAAGGAATACCCACGGGTAAACTGCAAAGATGGTAGGAGTCGTGGTCTCTCGGACTTCCGGGGAACAACAGGGTAGGACTATTTCCTCCCCTCCGGGGAGGGTCTCCGGAACCCCCGCTTTTTGGTATTTGGGTGTCACTGGGGTTCCTCCGCCCCTCCCCTATGGGGTATGGAAAACGTCACCTCCTCTGTCCCCCGTTGGCTCGAGCCCCCTTTTTTACATTTTTGTAATAGGCTTTATATGCTGATTCCAAATATGTAATTGGTTTTTCTGTAAGTGTCGTACTTTTCGAGATATTTAATTTTTGAATTTTTTTTTTATATAAATGTGATTTTTAAAAAAATATTTAAAATATTTCGAGCTTTTCAATCATGTCCGTCACCACGTAAATTCATTGTTAGTATCATATACCAGCAGTATGTTAAAAAAAAACTAAAAAAAAATCAAAACTGATGGAGTCTTAAAACATACAAGGGCCTATATATATATATCATATATATATAATATATATATATATATAATATAATATAATATAGTATATATATATATATATATATATATATATATAGTATATACATATATATATTATAATATATATATATATATATTATATAGAGAGAGAGAGAGAGAAGAGAGAGAGAGAGAGAGTAGTAAAAAGTTACTGGAGTCGCCGTTGATATATATGGGCTATATATACTATCTATTATATATATAATAATATAATATAATATATATATATATATATATTATATATAATATATATATATATATATATATATATATATATCAGTGCGGCTTTTGGGTGGGCCAGAGTAGGCAACGTTGCTTACTTGGCTTAATTAGCGCAAAAATTATTAAAAAAGTCAGCATATATATACAATATACATATTATATATATAATATATATAATATATATTATTATATTATATATATATATATATATAATATATATATTATATTATTATAATATATATATAATATATATATAATATATCAGTTGGCGGCTTTTTGGGGGTGGGCAGAAGTAGGCAACGCCTACTTGCCTTAGTGAGCCCAAAAAATATTAAAAAGTCAGCATATATATATATATTATATATATATATATATATATATATATATATATATATAAATATATATATATATTATATATATATATATATATATATATATATATATATATATCCCATGATTTCGTTCGAAAGGTTTATCCTGTTAAGCCGCCGACTTAAATTTCTACTCGATTCCTTTTTTTTAATAGTAG
>JABUQX010109298.1:7500-12500 GCA_015478945.1 Trachelipus rathkii
AATAAAATATTTTTTAAAAAAATAATAAATAAAAAAGAAAAAAAAAAAAAAAAATAAAAAAAAAAAAAATAAAAAAAAAATAAAAAATAAAAAAAAAAAAAAAAAAAAATAAAAATTTGAAAAATGTAAATAATTTTTTAAAAATAAAATATAAATAAAAAAAATAATAAAAAAAAAAAAAAATAAAAAATAAAAAAAAAAAAAACTTAAAAAAAAATCAAGAGTACACAATAGTATAAACCCAATGAAACTATAAAATATATTGTAACCACAACTTTGGACAGGAAGGATATACTGAGAATAAGGCAATATTTCGACAACTGAAGAGTAGACATTGTATGATACATTATCATCTATCTCAACGTTTGGAACTTTTGAAATGTTATTTGAGTACATTCCGTGAATATTGCAATTCGTATCTGTGGAAAAATACGAATTGGAATGTAGTGAAGCATTGTGAGGTAGTACCAGTGGCTCAGGTGAGTCAGAAATTGGATCAGACGAAGAAAACGGGAGCTGATCAAAATCTTGACTTTTGACATTTTTCTGCCTTTGAATTTTCCCCAAAAAGAAAAAAAAATAAACCTCCTTTTTTGGACCGTAAGACGTACTGTGTACATGTGGGAAGTTACAGAGGAAGATTTAAACTGATCAAAATTTCTGAATTTGGGAATTTTCCGAGTTCATCCTACTTTTTCAGTACTATAGGGATACACTCTGGGTGTCGAATACAGAAGACATCCTTTAAAAGAAGAACTTGAGAAGTGTCAGAACTAACAACTTTGTGGAAAATTTGCTGAACTTGAGACTCTATTGTACAGGATGCCAGAACGGCGACTGTAGAGGCTGTTTAGAAAAAAAAGCGTTTGGAGAAGTAAAAGAGTATGATCACAACTGTCTTTCGTTTTCTTTGAAATTTTGACTCTATTTGATGCTATATATAGATAATAATATATAATAATATAATAATTAATAATAATTACAAATAATAATAATAAAATAATTAATAATAATAAAATAATAATAATCATAAAATAAATTAATAATATAATAGATATAGAGAATAATATATTTAAATTACCAAAAAGTTTCATCGTGAACGTCATTTCCTATTTTTAGGGGCCAGCACCCGCTCTTGAGTGTTGTACTGTCCATGTTTTTTCTTGCTGTATCGAGATACGTTTAACGAAGGTGTATACCAATTTTCATCCTCTAACGCAATAATCCAAAGTTTTGGAAACACCATTGATGTGAACGATAAGATTAGATGATATAATAGATAGACTATAAGATAATTCGTCTGAACGGAAGTTATCTGAGTAAGAAAGTGTTATACCAAAGTTATCCTTCTATGTCCTTTCCAAGGATTTAGGGCACAGCGCATCCATCGTAGATGGGTCGAGCGTCACTTTACCTCGATGCAGCCGATGATCATCATAAGAAGGAATGTATACCAAGTTTTCATCTTCCATGAACATTTTCAAGTATGGGGCTCAGCCCCAACAGCCGAACATACTTTACTTCGCTGTACGAAATACATTGATAAAAGAAGATGTATACCACGTTTCCCATTATTCTAAGGTCATTTGCTACTTGGAGGGGAGCCAGCACCCCCTCTAGGGGTGTGCAAAAGTTTTGCAAAACAAAAAATAATTTCTAAAAATAAGACATGAATAAATTCAAAGATGAAATAAAAGTGTAAATGTAAGTTGAATCAGAAAAATATGGCCGAAATCAAAATTTAATTAAATAAGTAAAAAATAAAAATAAATAAATAAAAAGTTTTAAAAAAAATAATTTCTAAAAAATAAAATAAAAATAAATAAAAATAATAAAAATTTGAACGAAATTAAAAGAAAGAAATTAAATGAAAACATTCCAAAAGAATACAATGTAAATTGAAACTATAAAATACACATAGCAGCGCACTATTTTTTAGTTGGTAATTTTATTATTAGAAAACTAGATTTTGAAAATAGAAAATATCAGTTTGAGGCTAAGCGAATGTTTACTAACTCAGCACCGCAGTGGCTCGAGCACCGGTGCCGGTACCCAACTCTGTCCTCATTTCTCATTCTCTAATTCTTCATCCTTTCTTCTTCTCTCCTTCTTTTTCTTCTTCTCCTTCCTTTTCCATTTTTCGTGTTGCAACTCAGTGCATTTCTCCGGGGACCGCCCTCCGGGACCCCATGACACCCCTTTACGAACCTTACCACCTCAATTCAAGTTCTACACGACCTTATAAACATTATATTTAGGTACGAATATGGGACTAAGCGAATATTTATTACTCAGCAACATGCACAGCTCAAAACAACAAGGTGCCGCGTCACATCCGAATCCTCTGACGTCAACTCCTTATCCAAGCTCCTTTCTTCTCGCTGCTTAGACTCCGACTCCTTTTCTTCCTTCTTCTTCTCTTCTGTCAGCACTTTGTGCTTTTCTTCTTTTTTCAAGGGGGACCCCCCTTCGAGAGGGGGTCTCAAACTCATTTTGAGCTTATAACCATTATAGTTATATTCGAGAATCTACGGGTTCGATAACATATTAGTAACAATATCAATAATTTTTATATATATCTATAATATATATATATATTATAATTATAAAATATAGTATATATATATATATATAATGATATATTATATATTAATTTATATATTATATATATTATGAATAATGATATAATAGATATACTATAATTCTATAGTATAAGTATATTATATAAATATATATATATATATAATATATTAATATTATATAGAGAGAGAGTATATATAGTATGGTATTATTTTGTGTGGCAGTGCGGGACTGCGTTGCGGGAGGTGGCAACGCCTTTGATACTAACAATTATAGCTTAACATTAATTTAACAATATAATTAATATAAAATAAAATAAAAAAAATAACCTAGGCAAATTGATTCTAATTATATTTCATCCATCCTATTGGGTGTGTGTGCATGCATCGCGTGGGTAAAAATCAATTCCCTAACGGGAATGCGATTTCGACTCAAAATCGATACCTGCGTATCGATTTCCCTTTTTCGATTGAAATAATAATAATAATAATAATAATAATAATACTATAATATAATTATATATATAATAATAATAATAAATAATAATAATAATAATAATATCATAATAATAATAATAATAATAATATAATAATAATATACAAGAGAAACAACACCGGAGCGGACCTGCGAGCAGGATGTAACCCGACACAGAACCGGAAGGTCGAGACGGAACCGGAGCGGAGTGGATGGCGCGGAGCGATGCAACGGCACCCGAACCAACGGAGACGCGGAGAAAAAAAAATAATAAAATAAAATAAATAAGTAAAATAGAATAATAAAATAATAAAATAAATAATAATAATAATTAACTGTAATGTTATAATGAACATAGTGATAATATTATTTTTTAACCATAAAAATAAACTAACAATAATAATCATAATAATAAAAATATATAAATTAAATAAAAAAATAAATAATAAACCAATAATAATTTTACGCGAGATTATTTACGTAGCGACGGCGAAAAAAAAGTGAAAGTTATTCATACACGTGAGCTTGACCTTGGGAAAGACAAACATCTTCGTAAACTACGTTGATCCATTAGTTTTTCTTTGAAGACCAGGATTAAACACTGCAATGGAGAACCTGGCTTCGAAGACTGAAAGTACGCTTTAGACCGGGGAAATATATTGTGTAATATAAGTTATTGAGAAGAATGGCGATAAGTCAAAAAAATATAAACTTAAAAATTGCAAAAAGGGACGCTTTGTGCATTTAAAATGGATGCTTGACATGGCTAAAGGCCTATTTATTTGGCCAATAAAAAATTCCATATTGTGACAAAGAATAAAAACATACTTCGATGACTTTAAGCATAAAAATACCAGATCACAAACTTTTCAGCGAATATATCCAAGAATTTGTTACTGGGGAATGTGTGTTAAAAGATATTCGATGAGATGACAAGAGGCAAGTATTAGCATAGTTATCGGGAGTAATGGCATCCAAGACTGATAGACGATTGAAAATTGGAGAATACGCGACATTGAGGATGAGGAACAGGAACTGGTAAATGTGATACTGATTTATTGAATGTCAAAACGAAGAAGTAATAGCTTGTTTTTCAAGAATAAACTTGATAAAACTCTGAAAAGACTATGTTCCGATGACGTTAACATTGCACACATGGGATGTGGAGTTCATACTTACAGTTAGCGGTGCGTGATGGTCTCCATATCCATACAGCAATCTTTACAGCAAGCGAGACAAATACAACGCATGCACTTACCGCAAAAGAAAGAGTCAAGCTGGAAAAAGTGGCAACTTAGGTCAAGAGACAAGATGGCGAAGTACATGTCTAATGCTGCTAAGGCTTCTGCAAATAAATAGATTATAGAGTAGTTATGGATGCTGCGGTAACTTGCCTGAACTTTCTCTCTCCGACAGTCCAGTGGGAACAAATCGAAACCCTCGAAGAATTATTAAAACACTCATACAACAAAAAATACTCTATCAGAAGACTTGACTGCAGGTAAAAATTTTATAGAGAAGGGATTTAGCAAATGCACAAATAAATCCCATGAAAAGAAGGGAAAGATGTTAAACTGAAAATAAAATATTTTTGTTGGCCATCTTTGTTCAGAATCTTCTTCAGACTGAAGATCTGATATTAAAAGCTAGATGCTCTTTGTGACTAGGCTGTTAAAATGATAACCTACGAACAGAGAAATCTGGTCGGAGTCCAGATAGTTCAGTAGTTTCAGGAATCCTCCTTTGTAGTATCTTGTCGATGAGGATGAAGAAGTCAAATTGACAGATCAAAGGAAAAATTGGAGCATGCAGAAAATCGATTGAAAAAACTAAAAAGGCAATCTACCAGTAGAAAGACATTCTAGAAAATCTTCTAGAAAAAATAAAAGTGAATTCAAATAAGGCATAGATAAATAATTGAAAATCGACCGGAAAATAGAAAGTTA
>JABUQX010109299.1:0-19731 GCA_015478945.1 Trachelipus rathkii
AATACCTAGGGTGTCTCGGATTTTTAAATAGCTAGTTTTTATACATTTTGGAGTAACAGGCTCTTAATTAATTTTGTCAAAATGTAGAGATAATAAGTAAAAATATTTTTTTTTTATTTTTTGGGGATTTTTTTTTGTTAGTTAAACATATATATGACCAATAGCTCCTGAAAATACAAGTCATATACAAAGTGAATTTTGACATTTTTTAGAATGCCTTCGTGAGAGACTACTAGGGTATTTCGATTTTTAAGATAGCCTGTTATACTTTTGGGTGTACAGGGTGCTTAAATAATTCTTTGCGTTCAAAATGTTTGAAAATGTAAATTTTTGGATTTATTTGTGTGGTTCAAACATATAATTGACCAAAGGTCCTGAAATATAAGTCAATATAAAAGCGGATTTTGACATTATTAAGAATGCCTTTCGTGTGAGGAATAAAATAGTGTCTTCGGATTTTTTAATAGCTGTTATACTTTTGGAGTAACAAGGTTCTTAATTATTTTTGTCTAAATTTTGAGAAATTTTTAATTTTGGATTTTTGTGGTTCAAACATAATAAATGACAAATAGCTCCCTGAAATACAAGTCATATAAAAGTGGTTTTGACATTTTTAGAATGCCTTCGTGTGAGGATACTAGGGTTGTCTGGATTTTTTAATAGGCTGTTTTATACCTTTTGGATGTAACAGTGCTCCTTAAATTAAGGAGACCCTGTATAAAATTTCACGTTTTCGTTTTATCTTAAAGAAAACTTGTATTTTTTGAGGTGTAACTCTAATACATATAATCTTGAAAGTTGAAAAAGAAAATCTGAAAAGTGGTTTGAAATTTGGGGGGGTCGCGGGGAGCCCCAAGTTCCCTTGAATTGGTACTTGTTTCCTAAAAAGCTCATAAAGTATCATTTTTCAAAAAGATAATTTTCAAAAATAACTTCACGAAAGTACGTAAATATAAATGAAGTAATAAATAAGACTCAGTTACCTTGATATTAAAAAAAAAAAAAGAAAATGACAATTTCTCAAATAATTTTTCAAATTTTGAAAATTTTTTTCAAGGTCAAGGTTCTTACTTCAATCAGACATATCACTAATATGATTTTTCAGATTTTAATAAAACTTTGTGTACATCTTGAAGGGTCAATATGGAAAGTTTCTGGAAAGTTTTATCATTATAGAACGTAAACTTTTTTTTTAATGATTTTTTATCTCAGTTGATATGGGAAAAAATAAATTTTGAGAAAAACGCAAAAACAAAAACTTGAAATTTATTCCCTCTTACAGAAAGTAAAAAATTTTTATAACTCTTTATTTTTAATTAATTAGTTAATTAATAATTATAATTATTTATCCCTCGTGTGTCCGGGCTCGAAAAAATGCATGCAAGTCCGGGTTGGGTACTTTTTGACCAAACCCGTATTTATCCCAATTTATCTATTATCTATTAATTTTAAACTTCTTCCCGGTATTCCTCAAAAAAATGTCAAAAATAATATATATTATATGATATATAATTATATATAATTATTATATATATATATAATAGTAATATAGTATATATATATATATATATATATTTATAATAGTAAATAATAAATTATATATATATAGTATATTATATAATGATATAGAATAACTTTTTATTCTTGTGAAATCGCACAAAATGTTAATAAAACGATATTGAACAGAAATGCTGATAAAGTGAAATTGAACAGAAATGTACATAAAGCGAAATTGCAGGGAGATGCTGATAAGGCAAAGTTGAACAGATATACTGATAAATCGAAATTGAACAGAGATGCTGATAAAGTGAAATTGAACGGAAATGCTAATGATGCGAAATTCCAGGATGCTGATAAGGCAAAATTGAACAGAGATACTGATAAAGCAAAATTGATCAGAGATGCTGATAAAGTGAAATTGAACAGAAATTTGATAAAGCTAAATTGCATTATATATATATATGCTAATATATATATATATATTATATATATTATATATATAGTATATATTATATATATACTATATTTTATATATATACTAATATATATATATATATAGTATATATATATTATATATATTATATATAATATATATATATAGTATTATAAAATATATATAATATATATATAATATATATATAGTATATATATATGATATATAATATAAAAATATACAGAAATAGAAAGTATTAGTGTAATGTCTTACAAATTTATACCCTCGCCGGCTCCGGCTCCGGCTCCATTTCATTTCAAAAATTTTTGAGCCGTCTCCGATTTTTCAGAATTATCTTCATTTGCAAAAGTACTTTTAGAAAAAAAATTATAACTTGGCTCCAGCTCCAGCTCCAGTTCCGTCAACGGCACTGGCACCTGCTCCGGCACCTGCTCCGGCACCGGCACAGGTTTTATTTCAAAATTGCCCAGCTCCAACTTCCTGCAAAACTATTTTCACATGCAAAAAAAATTCTTTAAAAAAATTATACTTTGGCTCCGACTCCGGCTCCGGCTCCGGCTCCGGCTATATTCAAAATTGCTCAGCTCCAACTTCCTGCAAAAAAATTTTTACATGCAAAAAAATTCTTTAAAAAAATTATACTTTGACTCCTGCTCCGGCTCCGGCTCCGGCTCCGGCTCCGGCTCCGGCTCCGGCTCCGGCTCCAGCTCCGGCTCCAGCTAAATTCAAAATTGCTCAGATCCAACTTCCTGCAAAATCATTTTCACATTCAAAAAAAATTCTTTAAATAAATTATACTTTGACTCCGGCTCCGGCTCCGGATCTGACTCCGGCTCTAGCTAAATTCAAAATTGCTCAGCTCCAACTTCCTGCAAAATTATTTTCACATAGAAAAAAAATCTTTAAAAAAATTATACTTTGACTCCGGCTCCGGCTCCAGCTCCGGCTCCGGCTCCGGCTCCGGCTCCGGCTCCGGCTCCGGCTCCATCTCCGGCTTTTTTATCTAAGACTTCAGGCATATTAATTTTTACTTCCAAAAAAAAATAATAATAATTTATTGATAAAAATGTATACTTTTTCCCCGACTCCGGCTCCGGCTCCGGCTCCGGCTCCGGCTCTGATTCTGGCTGGATCCATTTATCAGCGGCGACTTCGGGCAGACCACATTTCAATTGACGAAAGTTATTGATAAAAATCATCTCGGCTCCGGCTCCGGCTCCGGCTCCGGCTCCGGCTCCGGCTCCGGCTCCGGCTCCGGCTCTGGCTCTGGCTCAATTTCAAAATTGTTCAGCTGCGACCTCCGGCACAATACTTCTTACTTGCAAAGAAAATTTAGTGATAAAAATCTCTAATTCGGCTCCGGCTACAACTCCGGCTTCGGCTCCAGCTCCAGCTCCGGCTCCGGCTCCGGCTCCGGCTCCGAACACCTACTACAGCTCCATTTCAAAATTGCTATGTTCCGACATTGGCAGAATTATTTTCACTTGCTAAACAATTCCTGAAAAACAAATTTTTACATATGCTCCAAATCTGGCTCCTGCTCAAACTCCGGCTCCGGCTCCGGCTCAGCTTCCGGCTCAGAATTTCCAAACAAAAATCACACCATGATGTAGAGCCAAGTACTTTTCTAATAATGAGAATAATAAAAAAAAGTGAAATTTTTTGATTTTACTCTAAAAAGTTAGGGTTCGACTTATACAGGCCCCCCTTAAAGCAATAAATCAGTAAATCAGTAAGGCCAGCCCCTAGCACCCCTCTACATCAAGCTATGCCACGTTTTGTTCTATTGACTTACTGCTTTACATCATCTTTAGCCATGTAATAAGTATAAAATAACAAAATAAGTTCTTCTCTGCTAACATAACATGTATTTTATTAAAATCATTCTAAGTTTTTATTTAAAAATAACAATTATTCACTTACATTTATATTATTCACTCGATGTTAACTAAAAATATTTCAAAGTTTTTTAAATAATTCGGGTTTTCTTTATTATTATTATTATTATCTATGTACATTGACAATCCATCACGAGAAAACACAACTACCCTCACTCCTTACAGATACGAAACTGACCTCTCTCTGTAAAATGTGTTGACATAACTACTTTAGGTCTAAATTTAGGATAATCCTTTTTGTAACCCGGGGCGATTTAGGCCTAATTCCAGGTCAAAATATATTTCAAACTGACCTCTTTCTGTAAAATGTGGTGCAATAACTACGTTAGGCCTAAATTTAGGCCTAAATTTAGGATAACCTTTTTGTAGACGGGCTAATTTAATCCTAATACCAGGTCAAAAGGTAATTTCCGTAAAAAAAAGAATCAATGTTTTTATTATTTTTATAAATATATTTCCAACTGAAACATGCTGGATCGGAAAGATCCTTTAAGCAGGTAAAAAGGAAATGTTTTCCTTACTTGTGATTGGTCGGGGTAATCCTTATCTCTATATGACCTCGTATGTGATTGTTCGAGAATTATTTTATCGTCTTTTGAAAATTAACTTTGTTCTTTAAACTTGTATTTGAGCAGCAGGTGTGAGTTTTATTATCTTTTAGACCCAAACTCATTTAAAATCATAGTCATTTTAGCTGTTAAGCGGTGCACAAGTTATCTGATTTGTATTAAAAGTGTTTTATTTTTACTAAGTGTATATCATATTTATAATAAATACTTACATTGAGGAATAATTATTAATTTCACTAGAATAGATAATTAATTCACTAGTTCATAAGCTAACCACCAGGGCTCAGCAGACCCACCCGCAAAGGCAGCCAACCCGCACCCGCTGGTGCGTCCCGCCCGCGTCCGCCCGCCGCATTGCGCCACCAGGCCGCAATTTTCCGCGTTCCCGCCCGCCGCGTGCGCCCGCAGGCGCAATATTCCCGCGCGAATTATTATTTAGAACACACATACACACACACGCACACATACACACACACACACACAACACACACACACGCACACTCACTTACACATATAACGTATAATTTATTAAAACATTTATTTTATTTTTATTATTCCATAGTGTTATTTACTTCATGCCTATTGTTATTATTATTTAGAACACACATACACAAACACACACGCACAAATACACACACACACACACACCCACTCACACGCACACTCACTTACACATATAGCGTATAATTTATTAAAACATTTTATTTTTATTTTATTATTATACTTAGTGTTATTTACTTCATGCCTATTACACATACACACACACACACACACACACACACACACACACACACACACACACACACACACACACACACACACACACACACACACACACACACACACACACACGCACATACACACTTACACATACGCACCCACCCACTCGATATTTTGATCCCTCAACTTTGATGCCTCAGCTTTTGATGCCTCAACTTTGATGTCTCAGTTTTGATGCCTCAACTTTGATGCCTCAGCTTTTGATGCCTCAACTTTGATACCTCAGCTTTTGATGCCCCAGCTTTGATGCCTCAACTTTAATAACTTAGCTTTGGTACCTCAGCTTTAGTGGTTCATCTTTGATGACTCATCTTTGATGGCGTCATCTTTGATACCACCTATATTGATGATTCAGCTTATAAGCAGTTACACTTACCATAGACACTTACACTTACACTTATACACACATACACTATATCTCTTATTCACACATACGCACATACACATAGACACTTACGCTCTCCCATAGACACTTACTCACCCGCACACAAAGATAAACATATATATATAAATATATATAATATAAAAATATATATATATATATATATATATATATATATATATATATATATATATATATATATATATATATATATATATATATATATATATATATGTATATATATATATATTTATAATATAATCATATATATATAATAATATCTTCTATATACATATATATATTTCGAGTATTCGCGGGAATATTGCGCCTGCGGGCGCACGCGGCGGGCAGGAACGCGGAAATATTGCGCCTGCGGGCGCACGCGGCGGGCGGGGACGCGGCGGGACGCACCAGCGGGTGCGGGGTTGGCTGCCTTTGCGGGTGGGGCTCATGCTGAGCCCTGGTGGTTAGCTTATGAACTAGTGGATTAATTATTATCTATTCTAGTGAAATTAATAATTATTCCTCAATGTAAGTATTTATTATAAATATGATATACACTTAGTAAAAATAAAACACTTTTAATACAAATCAGATAACTTATGCACCGCTTAACAGCTAAAATGACTATGATTTTAAAATGAGTTTGGGTCTAAAAGATAATAAAACACACACCTGCTCAAATACAAGTTTAAAGAACAAAGTTAATTTTCAAAAGACGATAAATAATTCTCGACCAATCACATACGAGGTCATATAGAGATAAGGATTACCCCGACCAATCACAAGTAAGGAAAACATTTCCTTTTTACCTGCTTAAAGGATCTTACCGATCCAGCATGTTTCAGTTTGAAATATATTTATAAAATAATAATAACAATGATTCTTGTCTATACGGGAATTACCTTTTGACCTGGTATTAGGATTAAATTAGCAGGCCTAAAAAAAGGCCTAAATTTAGGCCTAAATTTAGGCCTAACGTAGTTATTGCACCACATTTTACAGAAAAAGGTCAGTTTGAAATATATTTTGACCTGGAATTAGGCTTAATTCCTGGGTTACAAAAAGGATTATCCTAAATTTAGACCTAAAAGTAGTTATTTCAGCACATTTTACAGAGAGAAGTCAGTTTCGTATCTGTAAGGAGTGCGGGTAGTTGTGTTTTCTCGTGATGGATTGTCAATGTACATAGATAATAATAATAATAATAATGAAGAAAACCCGGTTATTTTAAAAACATTGAAATTTTTTTAGTTAAAATAAAGTGAATAATATAAATGTAAGTGAATAATTGTTATTTTTAAATAAAAAACTTAGAATGATTTAATAAAATACATGTTGTTAACAGAGAAGAACTTATTTTGTTATTTTTATACTTGTTATGACTAAAGGTAGATGTAAAAGCATTAAGTCAATGAACAAAACGTGGCATGGCGCGATGTATGAGGGGGCGCTAGGGCTGGCCTTTGATTCACCAGTTTTGTTCTTTAAGGTACGTAAAAATATATGTTTTTAATAAGATTTCATAATATGTACAGTAAGTTATTTAAAACTTGATAGTTATAAAATTTATAAACAAAAGTATTAACAGTTAATAAATTCTTGTTCAAAGATAATGATTGATTTATTATAGAAGTTTTAAGAAACTTTGATATAATTTTAGTTATATTTGAATGAGTAATATAAATGTACGTGTTTAATTAAAACATAAAATGTTTTAATAAATTATACGTTATATGTGTAAGTGTGTGTGTGTGTGTGTGTGTGTGTGTGTGTGTGTGTGTGTGTAAATCTGTGTGCGAGTGTAAGCAAATCTGTGTGTGTTGTAAGTAAATCTGTGTATGAGTGTAAGTAAATCTGTGTGTGTAAGTAAATCTGTGTGTGTGTGTAAGTAAATCTGTGTGAGTGTAAGTAAATCTGTGTGTGAGTGTAAGTGTAAATGTAAGTGTCTATGGATAAATGTAAGTGTCATAGTGAATGTGTGTATAAGTATCATAGTGAATGTGTGTATAAGTGTAAGTGTGTGTGTGTGTGACCGCATGTGTATAAGTGTAAATGTAGCAAAGTGTCTATGGGTAAATGTAAGTGTCATAGTGAATGTGTGTATAAGTGTCATAGTGAATGTGTGTATAAGTGTAAGTGTGTGTGTGTGTGTGTGTGTGTGTGTGTGTGTGTGTGTGTGTGTGCGCACGCTCACGTGTGTAGGTGTGTTCTAAATAATAATAACAATAGGCATGAAAAAAATAACACTAAGTATAATAATAAAAATAAAAATAAAATAAAAAAAATAATAAAAATAATAATAAAAATAAATAAAAATAATAATAAAAATAAATAAAAAGTATTAAAACAAAATAAAAAACATAATGTTAATAAATATATGAGTTAAAACAGTAAAGCAGAAAGTTAAAACAGTAAAGCAGAAAGTTAAAGCAGTAAAGCAGAAAGTTAAAGCAGTAAAACATGAGTTAAAGCAGTAAAACATGAGTTAAAGCAGTAAAGCAGTAAAACAAAGCATACTGTCCCGCGGTATTGAGTAACCTCTAATGGATCTGATTTACTGCTTTAAGGCTATGTAATGTTAATGAATATGTGAGTTAAAAACAGTAAAACAAACGATTTAAAAACAGTAAAACATTAGTTAAAGCAGTAAAACATGAGTTAAAGCAGTAAAGCAGTAAAACAAAAGCATACTAATCCCCCCTTGGTGTTAGGTAACACCTCTATTGATTTACTGATTTACTGCTTTAAGGTATAGTGTTAATGATATGTGAGTTAAAACAGTAAAAAACATATGAGTTAAAGCAGTAAAACATGAGTTAAAACAGTAAGCAGAAGGTTAAAGCAGTAAAGCAGTAAAACAAAGCATACTAATCCCCCTAGGTGTTAGGTAACACCTCTATTGATTTATGATTTACTGCTTTGGGTATGTAATGTTAATAAATAAAACATGAGTTAAAGCAGTAAAACATATGAGTTAAAGCAGTAAAACATGAGTTAAAGCAGTAAAACATGAGTTAAAGCAGTAAAGGCAAAAACATGCTAAATGCCTCTTGGTGTTAGAATTTAACACCTCTATTGGGTACTGATTTACTGCTTTAAGGTATGTAATGTTAATGTTTTTAATAAAATTTCGTATAGTTGTAGTAAAATAAAATGATTATATATCAGACACTCTGGATTTTTTTCTTCCTTTCTCATTCCTCATTCTTTTTCATTATTTATATTGGCATAACTTCTTAAATAGATTTCTAATTTTTAATGTTATTGGTCAGCTTTTCCTGGTTTTAGAGTGTAACTACATGGCCTCAGTACTCGACTCATCAATTGTGAATTAGTCGCTGATGGAGCTTTACCCCAAAACGCTCCTCTGGATACCGTTCCCTGATACATGACTCATTTTTATTTTAAGTAAAAGGTATATATATATATATATATATATATATATATATATATATATATATACTACTTATATATATATATATATATATACTATATATATATCTCTATATATATATATATATACTCTATATAATAATAATATATAATGTGTGTGTGTATTATGGTGTAGTTGTGTGAGCTACGGCTGGTATGTATCAAGAGGTGGATGTATGTATGTCTAGGTATGTGTGCTTGTGTGTGTAGGTATAGGTGTGAGCGTAAGTGCCTATGGGTAGGTGTATGTGTGTATAAAAAGCCTAGCGTATGTGTGTGTGTATAAATAGCCTAGCGGGTGTGCGTGTGTGCATAAGTGTCATAGTGTGTGTAGACGTGGGTGTAGGTGTGAGCTAGGGTTGGTGTATGTATCCATGGCAGGGTCGGTAAGGGTGGGTGTGTGTATATAGGGCGGGTGTATGTGTCTAGGCATGTGTGTTTGTGTGTGTGTCTTGAGTGCCAAGTGTCTATGGGTGGGTGTATGTGTGTGTGTGTATAAGTATCCGTGGGTGTGTGTGTGTATAAGTAGCGTAACAGGTGTGTGTGGCCAGTATTATAATAATATGAGTGTGTAGAAACCATGACACATATGTATGTGTGTGTGTATGGATGATAGCGATTTTACTCTCATTCGTTTGTATATATATATATATATATATATATATATATATCTACACCTATATACTTATATATATATATATATACTACTCTTCAAAATTAATATATATATCTTACTACTCTCTGCTATATATATATATATATATATATATATATATATTACATACTAAAAGAATGTAATTGTATTAATAATCACATTCTTCCGGTATTTTTTTGATATGCAAAAAAATGATTTATATATAAGTAACATTTGTTTATATATTAAAGGGCATTCAGACGGAGCCCAATTAGTTAAGTCCTATACACTTCCTTAAGAGGCTACGGGTCGAGTTCCAGTTCGGTTAGTGACTGGTATAGGTCACATTTTTTAAATTCCCACAATTCCTTTGTTCATTCTTGTGGGTGGGATGATTCGCATCAGAAGATAGAAGATGTTATGCGCATGCGCATGATGCATATACATGTATGCGCAAACGCATGGTACATATACATGACTAAGTAGTAGTATAAAATGACATGTGGCGACCATTCCTTAAAGAAGGCCCAATGGGTTCAGGATACCGGTGAAACCTTCCAGAATACAAAGACAAACTATATATATATATATATACACCATATATATATACATATAATATTTATATATATATATATATATATATATATATATATATATATATATATATATATATATATATATACACTATATATATATATATATACACTATATATATATATATATATATATATATATATATATATATATATATATATATATATATATATATATATATATATAGATATATATATTTTCATATATATATATATATATATACTCTATATATATATATATATATATATATATATATATATATATATATATATATATATATATATATATAAATATATATATATATATATATATATATAACATAAATAAATATATATATATATATATATATATATATATATATATATATATATATAGTGAAAGGCAAATTTGAAAATAGATTCAATGAAAACTATGGTATAGGGGATTGGGAATACCTCCTTGGAGAGCACAGACAGATAAAGCAGTCACGGTGAATGGAATGTGTATAGAGATACGGTGAATGAAACGGGGTAGGAGGGAAGGACTGGGATGATGAGGGTGTGTGTGTATAAGGGTGAGTGTATGTGTCTATGGATGCATTCGTGGATATTAAAATACATTCATGAGTTATAGAAAAACGAGGATGCGAAACAGCGAAAAAAACGGTCCGGCTTGGTGCAGTGCGGTGCGGTGCTGCGCGGTTCGGCGCGGTTCGGCGGGGCCTTGCGGTTAAGCGAAAACGCGTTGGTGAACTCCGAAACGCCCCCCCACCAAAAAAAAAAGAGGACAGGAAAAAAAAAAAAAAAAAAAAAAAAAAAAAAAAAAAAAAAAAAAAAAAAAAAAAAAAAAAAAAAAAAAAAAAATAAAAAAAAAAAAAAAAAAAAAAAAGCACTAAAAAAAACACCTATGAAGGTAGCTGAGTATTCCAAAAATTACGGTGCCAAAAAAGCCTCAGGTAGGTTCCTGGCTGGGCAGTTCTGCGGGGGCCCAGGACACGACCGGAATACCCCTCCTACTACTGTGGCCAATAAATGGAATTTTTAAATAAACTCTTTGTTTGGGGACATCGATGAAAGGCTGTCTCGGACGAAATTTATTTTCAAGAAATCTATATACTATTTTAGAAAATATATTAGAAGGGAATAAATTAAAATTAGCAAAATTACTTAAATATTCAATTTCTTCATGGAATTTTTCCCATGAGGTGCAAAGTTTGAATGCTCTGAAAAGCCTGCACTGTAGTGCAGATAATTTATATTTCGTTGGGAGGAAACTAAAGAAATTCATGCCTAATAATGTGGTAGAGGGTTTTCTATATACTGAAGTAGAAAAGGAACTATTATTATGCTTAATTAAAACGTCTAGAAATGGTAGTACATTATTTGATTCTCCCTTCCATAGTGAAAACAATATTTGGATGTTTAGTGTTGAGATAGTTTAAAAACAATGAAGCTTGACTATGAGTTTCAAAAACTAAAAAACAGTCATCTACATACCTTTTATATGTTATTGGTTTATATTCAGTTGGGCATTCGTTTAACCATGTTTGTTCATGGAAACTTAGAAATGAATTAGCGAAAGCCGGGCCCAATGGTGAACCCATCGCCATTCCGTCTGTTTGACAGTAAAGCTCATTATTAAATAGAAATATTGTGTCGTCAGTAGCCAGATCAAGGAGTTTTGAAAACTGTGATCTATTTAAACCATTGATCATGTGATCTGTCGATGAAAACAAACCATCAACAATAATTCTGCAGGTTTCTTTAACAGGGACATTGGTGAATAGAGACTGTACATCGAAACTAGCCATATAGCAATCATTAATGGAAAGTGAAGTGACGAAATCTGAAAAGTCAAATGAGTTTTTATGCTGTATTGGTTAACTGTAATAGGTTCTATGAATGGTAGTAAATACTTTGAAAGTTTGTACGTAGGGGAATTAATAGCTGAAAGGATAGGTCTAAAAGGAAGGCCAGGTTTATGGGTTTTGGGTAACCCATATAGTAAGCTTGGGGTAGAGCCTGAAACAAAAAGAGAATTCTGCAAACTAGACACACCTTGCTTTTTGAGAGATCTGAGGAAGTTATTAATTTTGTCTTCTATTCGTAAAATGTGTTTGAAAACATCACCAGTCAGACGACGGAATTTGGAAGAATCTGACAATATTTGTTGTATTTTTTCAATATATGAGGTTTTATCAACAATAACGACTCCTTTTCCCTTATCGGGTCTACAGACAACAATTGATTCATCCCTTCTAAGATTCTGGAGTATTTTAAAATCATTGAAAGAAAAAACAGGTGAAAATATCTTTCTACCATTAAAGTTATAAAAAAACTTTTTAGTCCAAAATCGTATTTCATCGATACATTCCTGAAACTTATTCACATTATGCAAGTTTTTAAGTTGGTAAACAGACCTTTCAAAAGCTAAGAAATACTGACAGAAATTAAGTTTAAAAACTGGCAAGTTAAAATTTAATCCTAATGATAAAACTCTCTTCTCTGCGTTAGAAAGATTTTTCTTACTAAAATTACACACTATTGAGTCACTATTTACTTCCAAATTGCTACGCAAACCAAGTTTGTTCAATTTATCATTTTGTCTACGGCTAGTAGTTAATTTAAACTGTTCTACACGTTTAGTTATAAAATAAATAATATACTTATAATCAATAAAGGACAGAGATAGACGAAGCTGTGAATTACATGATGAAGTCTCTTTATCGAGTTTATCTATCAGTTTACGTTTGAAATTAATCTCCTTAAGTAGTAGCTTAGATATCCATGACTTATAAAAATCACTATTGTGTAGAGAAGCTTTATAGAGTTTAAATCTCATGAATTTTGGAACATAATTATATGCTTTACATACCGTTAAGAATTGTAGGTCGAGTTTTGCTTTCGTGAGCTTCTTAGATATAGACTCAAATTTTCGGAAAATTCGTAATACGTCTTCATTGTAACGGTTTTTCAATATGTCGGCAATAGATTTGTTCCTTGGGAACCTAGTCTTAATAATAAACAGGAAGACGAACAAAAATGGAGAAAGCATTCTTTATTTACAAAATCCGGACGTTTCGGGTATTACTCAACCCATCTTCAGCAGAATATTTACTCTAGAAATAATTAAAATTCACAATTAAAATTAAAATGAAAAATCTATATAATAATATTAATATTAATACACCATAAATAAAGTTACATTAAAAAATGGGAAGCAAAGCACATAGATGAAAATTAAAACAAAATCACAATTTTAATAAAATGGAAAAAACTTAAACAAACGCACCTGACAGAATCTGAGTAAATTTTGTAGCTTACTAAATTACGAAATTTTAATATTGAAAAATTACAGAATGCATATATATATAGTTAGTTGGTTAAAACAGATTAATTATTGTTTGAAACAGTATGTTTTATAGTGTTAAACAATAACCTAAAAAAATTAATAATAATAATAATAATAATAATAATAATAATAATAATAATAATAATAATAATAATAATAATAATAATAATAATAATAATAATAATAATAATAATAATAATAATAATAATAATAATAAATAATAATAATAATAATAATAATAATAATAAATAATAACAAATAATGACAATAACAATAAAATAAAATTAAACTCTAAAAAATAATAATAATAATAATAATAATAATAATAATAATAATAATAATAATAATAATAATAATAATAATAATAATAATAATAATAATAATAATAATAATAATAATAATAATAATAATAACTTATGGTTACAATGATATGAAAATTAACAAGTATTGAATACAATGATGGTAACAATATTAATGTAAAAAAAGCTGGATAGAGGATTGATCTTTATTTAATTCTGGTTTCAAATGATAAATATATAAACTTTCCAGGATCTTTCTATCAAGAGAGTCACTTGCTGAGGCCAGGATTTCGAAACTGTCTCGTGAGATTGAGTGGCCATTTTCTAAGCTATGAGATCGTATAGACGAATGTTCTGGCGTGGTCAATGGCAAATTAGTTCTGTATGACAAACCCAAATGCTTTGAAACCCTCAAATGAAGTTGTAGACCTGTTTGGCCTACGTAACGGACATTGCAATCCGTACACGTATACATGTAAACTATAGAGGATCTCAATCTGTGGGGAATAATGTCTTTAAGCCTGAAAAAGTTGGAAATTTTCATACTATTAGTAGGGATAAAAATAAATTCAGTTGATGGAAATGTTCGGTGCAACGTGGGGCTTAATAGATTTGTCAGCTTCGCAGTATAGTGGCCAATAAATGGAATTTTTAAATAAACTCTTTGTTTGGGGACATCGATGAAAGGCTGTCTCGGACGAAATTTATTTTCAAGAAATCTATATACTATTAAAATATATTATAATATAATAATAATATTAATATTATTATATAGATTTTTCATTTTAATTTTAATTGTGAATTTTAATTATTTCTAGAGTAAATATTCTGCTGAAGATGGGTTGAGTAATACCCGAAACGTCCGGATTTTGTAAATAAAGAATGCTTTCTCCATTTTTGTTCGTCTTCCTGTTTATTATTAAGACTAGGTTCCCAAGGAACAAATCTATTGCCGACATATTGAAAAACCGGTACAATGAAGACGTATTACGAATTTTCCGAAAATTTGAGTCTATATCTAAGAAGCTCACGAAAGCAAAACTCGACCTACAATTCTTAACGGTATGTAAAGCATATAATTATGTTCCAAAATTCATGAGATTTAAACTCTATAAAGCTTCTCTACACAATAGTGATTTTTATAAGTCATGGATATCTAAGCTACTACTTAAGGAGATTAATTTCAAACGTAAACTGATAGATAAACTCGATAAAGAGACTTCATCATGTAACTCACAGCTTCGTCTATCTCTGTCCTTTATTGATTATAAGTATATTATTTATTTTATAACTAAACGTGTAGAACAGTTTAAATTAACTACTAGCCGTAGACAAAATGATAAATTGAACAAACTTGGTTTGCGTAGCAATTTGGAAGTAAATAGTGACTCAATAGTGTGTAATTTTAGTAAGAAAAATCTTTCTAACGCAGAGAAGAGAGTTTTATCATTAGGATTAAATTTTAACTTGCCAGTTTTTAAACTTAATTTCTGTCAGTATTTCTTAGCTTTTGAAAGGTCTGTTTACCAACTTAAAAACTTGCATAATGTGAATAAGTTTCAGGAATGTATCGATGAAATACGATTTTGGACTAAAAAGTTTTTTTATAACTTTAATGGTAGAAAGATATTTTCACCTGTTTTTTCTTTCAATGATTTTAAAATACTCCAGAATCTTAGAAGGGATGAATCAATTGTTGTCTGTAGACCCGATATATTGAAAAAATACAACAAATATTGTCAGATTCTTCCAAATTCCGTCGTCTGACTGGTGATGTTTTCAAACACATTTTACGAATAGAAGACAAAATTAATAACTTCCTCAGATCTCTCAAAAAGCAAGGTGTGTCTAGTTTGCAGAATTCTCTTTTTGTTTCAGGCTCTACCCCAAGCTTACTATATGGGTTACCAAAAACCCATAAACCTGGCCTCCCTTTTAGACCTATCCTTTCAGCTATTAATTCCCCTACGTACAAACTTTCAAAGTATTTACTACCATTCATAGAACCTATTACAGTTAACCAATACAGCATAAAAAACTCATTTGACTTTTCAGATTTCGTCACTTCACTTTCCATTAATGATTGCTATATGGCTAGTTTCGATGTACAGTCTCTATTCACCAATGTCCCTGTTAAAGAAACCTGCAGAATTATTGTTGATGGTTTGTTTTCATCGACAGATCACATGATCAATGGTTTAAATAGATCACAGTTTTCAAAACTCCTTGATCTGGCTACTGACGACACAATATTTCTATTTAATAATGAGCTTTACTGTCAAACAGACGGAATGGCGATGGGTTCACCATTGGGCCCGGCTTTCGCTAATTCATTTCTAAGTTTCCATGAACAAACATGGTTAAACGAATGCCCAACTGAATATAAACCAATAACATATAAAAGGTATGTAGATGACTGTTTTTTAGTTTTTGAAACTCATAGTCAAGCTTCATTGTTTTTAAACTATCTCAACACTAAACATCCAAATATTGTTTTCACTATGGAAGGAGAATCAAATAATGTACTACCATTTCTAGACGTTTTAATTAAGCATAATAATGGTTCCTTTTCTACTTCAGTATATAGAAAACCCTCTACCACATTATTAGGCATGAATTTCTTTAGTTTCCTCCCAACGAAATATAAATTATCTGCACTACAGTGCAGGCTTTTCAGAGCATTCAAACTTTGCACCTCATGGGAAAAATTCCATGAAGAAATTGAATATTTAAGTAATTTTGCTAATTTTAATTTATTCCCTTCTAATATATTTTCTAAAATAGTATATAGATTTCTTGAAAATAAATTTCGTCCGAGACAGCCTTTCATCGATGTCCCCAAACAAAGAGTTTATTTAAAAATTCCATTTATTGGCCACTATACTGCGAAGCTGACAAATCTATTAAGCCCCACGTTGCACCGAACATTTCCATCAACTGAATTTATTTTTATCCCTACTAATAGTATGAAAATTTCCAACTTTTTCAGGCTTAAAGACATTATTCCCCACAGATTGAGATCCTCTATAGTTTACATGTATACGTGTACGGATTGCAATGTCCGTTACGTAGGCCAAACAGGTCTGCAACTTCATTTGAGGGTTTCAAAGCATTTGGGTTTGTCATACAGAACTAATTTGCCATTGACCACGCCAGAACATTCGTCTATACGATCTCATAGCTTAGAAAATGGCCACTCAATCTCACGAGACAGTTTCGAAATCCTGGCCTCAGCAAGTGACTCTCTTGATAGAAAGATCCTGGAAAGTTTATATATTTATCATTTGAAACCAGAATTAAATAAAGATCAATCCTCTATCCAGCTTTTTTTACATTAATATTGTTACCATCATTGTATTCAATACTTGTTAATTTTCATATCATTGTAACAAAAGTTATTATTATTATTATTATTATTATTATTATTATTATTATTATTATTATTATTATTATTATTATTATTATTATTATTATTATTATTATTATTATTATTATTATTATTATTATTATTATTATTATTATTATAATTATTATTATTATTATTTTAGAGTTTAATTTTATTTTATTTTATTTTATTGTTATTGTCATTATTTGTTATTTATTATTATTTTATTATTATTATTATTTATTATTATTATTATTATTATTATTATTATTATTATTATTATTATTATTATTATTATTATTTATTTTTTATTATTTAACACTATAAAACATACTGTTTCAAACAATAATTAATCTGTTTTAACCAACTAACTATATATATATATGCATTCTGTAATTTTTCAATATTAAAATTTCGTAATTTAGTAAGCTACAAAATTTACTCAGATTCTGTCAGGTGCGTTTGTTTAAGTTTTTTCCATTTTATTAAAATTGTGATTTTGTTTTAATTTTCATCTATGTGCTTTGCTTCCCATTTTTTAATGTAACTTTATTTATGGTGTATTAATATTAATATTATTATATAGATTTTTCATTTTAATTTTAATTGTGAATTTTAATTATTTCTAGAGTAAATATTCTGCTGAAGATGGGTTGAGTAATACCCGAAACGTCCGGATTTTGTAAATAAAGAATGCTTTCTCTATTTTTGTTTGTTTATATTTTTATTATATATATATATATATATATATATATATATATATATATATATATATATATATATATATATATATATATATATATATATATATATATATATATATATATATATATGTATATATATATATATATATATATATATATATATATATATATATATATATATATATATATATATATATATATATATATATATATATATATATATATATATATAAGAAACACATATATAATATCCACACACATATATATATCTATATATATCTATATATATATATATATAATATGTATATATATATATAAT
Organism: Trachelipus rathkii; assembly: GCA_015478945.1. Classification (NCBI taxonomy): domain Eukaryota; kingdom Metazoa; phylum Arthropoda; class Malacostraca; order Isopoda; family Trachelipodidae; genus Trachelipus; species Trachelipus rathkii. The sequence goes on from JABUQX010109299.1 coordinate 18,284, forward strand.
ATATATATATATATATACATAATATATAATAATATATATATAATAATAACTATATCTACTATATATATAGATATATCTATATATATCACACATATATATATATATATATAATATATATATATATATATATATATATATATATATATATATATATATATATATATATATAAATAAAATATATATATACTAAGAAACGCTGTATAATAAAATTAATAATAATAATAATAATATATATATATAATATATATATATATCCACACACTTATTGTAATAATGGTATAATAACAATATATATCATCATAAAATAAAATATAATATATATATATATATATATATATATATATATATATATATATATATATATATCAGGGGCGGCTCGTGGCCTGGTTGCAGGTTTGCGCAACCACCATTTTATACAACTTGCAGTTAGTGTGCAACTATTTATTATTTTTTATTCTTTAATTTTTTTAGTAGGATTAAATATTAAAGAAATTAAATTGCATCTTATTATAATAACACTCCAATGATTTATTATTTAATGGAAAAAAAAAAGTCATCAAATTTTAGTTAGTCCAAATGTCAAACCAACATGATTGTTGCAGACACTTTACAACACATGCCCTATACATTTTTGAGGAGAAAAATGTGTGTGAAAATATGACCGCGTGGACGCTTTATACCTACAACTTGCGGTTGCATATCAAGAACAACCGCTTTGTTTTCAATACTGAAATTCAAATTTGTGAATACGAAACAATTCGGAAAATTGACTCTCATGTTCCAAAATTTAACGTCTCGGCGAACGAACGAATATGTATGTTGTTTGCGGTTTGTCAGATCTCTTGCTTTTATTAGTATTATTCTCTCTCTCTCTCTCTCTCTCTCTCTCTCTCTCTCTCTCTCTCTCTCTCTCTCTATCTATCTATCTATCTATCTATCTATCTATCTATCTATCTATCTATCTATCTTTATCTATCTATCTATCTATCTATCTATCTATCTATCTATCTCTATCTATCTATCTATCTATCTATATATATATATATATATATATATATATATATATATATATATATATCTATCTCTCTCTCTCTCTCTCTCTCTATATATATATATATATATATATATATATATATATGGCTCATGTCGATTATCCGCCTCCAGGTAAGTTGAAGCCAATTTTTTTTTTAAAATCTACTTAATCGAATAAAGTATTGAAAGCTCTCTTGGGGCCATATGCGTTTTATTTCATTTATTTTTTTAACAATGCAGAGTGAAATAAATAAATATACAAATAAATTACATTATATATAAGTTAAGTAAAGGTTATCTTAGAGTTTAGTTAGTTTAAATAGATTTTAACTATACATAAGCAAAGGTTAGCCTATGAGTTTAATTACTTTACAAAGATTTGAACTTTTTTTTTTTTTTAAATATTTTTAGAGGTG
>JABUQX010109300.1:0-2500 GCA_015478945.1 Trachelipus rathkii
CTATTATATTATATATTATTATTTATAGTATATATAATATAGTATATTACATACGCAGCTTACTAATATTTATATATATATATAATAGATATATATATAAATATCATATATATTACATAAATATTATATATATATATAATGGATAATATATAATATATATAAGAATAAGATCACTATAATATATATAATATTATATAAGTAGAAATATATATATATATATTATAGTAATATAATTATATTATATATATATACTAATAAGTATTAGTATTTATTGTAGCTTATATAAACAATAATATAATATATAATATATAATATAATATAATAATGATTTAATATATAATAAGTACATAATAGTTTTATTTTTGTGATTATAGGTATATATATATAGTATATAATATATATATATATTATATATATATATATTATTATACATTATTATAGTTATAATTAGTTATACTAGTTAATATATATTATTATATTTATTAATATATGTATATACCCTACGCCCTCCGTAGGAGGTGTATAGTAGATTAGTAAGGTTATAATATAATTAGACATAGTATATATATATATATTATAATTATATACTATATATTATCATTATATATTATTATAGATATATATATATTTATATAAATATTTATGTAAAAATATTATATATATACTATATTATATATATATATATATATACTATTATATATACTATATTATATATATTATATATATATAACTTATTATATATATATTACTATCACCATATGTTACCTCTATATAATGTGAATATGTATATATATATTTAGTATTATATATTCAAATATATATGATATATATAATCTAGGTATATAGAAATATATATAATATATTATATAGTATATATATTATAATTATTAAGTATCAGGCGCGGCTTTACGGGGAAGCACAGGAGGCCGGGCCTCCTCTAAAAAAATAAAAGCAACTAATCGTAATAAAATAATTCATTTACTAATTCCTTATTACTATTATAAATAATTGTTTAAAAATGTTATAAATACATCGTTAACATTAAGATCATGTATTCTCTTGCGAAACATTATTTTATCATAAGGATCATTGACTGAAGGAATTTTGATTTGTGCCTGCCAAGAAAGCATATATTTTTCAGGCTTTCACTAGAAAAACACTGGTTGTCATGGCAACGTAAAGGAAACCTTATTCTTATTTATTGGTCTATTTTGAGGATTTTTCTACAAAGCCTCCTCTCGAATTTGGGCAGAAATCAATTTTTTTAAATAAAATAATAGAAAAGTATATTTTAATATTATTATATAATATGTATATAATATATATAATAAGTATATAGTATATTTATATATATATATATATAATATAATACTATATATATATATATATATATATTAATATATCATATATATATATATTATATATATAATATATATATATATTATAATATATAGTAATATATATATTTATATATATATATATTTATATATATATATGATATATATATATATATATATATATTATAATATATATATAATATATATATATTATATATATATTATATATATATATATATATATATACTATATATTAATATATTTAGATTAGACTATTATATATATATAGTATATAATATATAGAAGAGAGAGATGAGAGAGAGAGAGAGAGAGAGAGAGAGAAGAGAGAGAGAGAGAGAGAGAGAGAGAGAGTTAAACTAATTTACTATATTTTTCGTTACTATTTTTAGTGTAATTGTTTTGTATGCTTTTAATAATATCCTTTTCTGTGTAACTTAGCAATTTTCGAAATGGAGAAGGAGGACAAAATTAAACCTTTAATTTTCGAATAATATAATAGAACACGATATACATATTAACCCTATTTCTTAGTTCATACATTTAAATTAAATAAATCAATTAAACTCTTTAAAAAATTGTTACAACCTTTTATACAACAGGAAATCATAAACCTTTTTCGCTCCGAAAATGCAGGACACGGGGCTTGGAGGCAAAGTTTCTTTCTTTAAAGGACTTCTACGGAGGCAAGGTGCTAAATTATAATTATCAAACTCAGCTAAAAAAGAAAAAGCACATTATTATTTAGCATCTTTTGTTCATTTAATTCATTTATTTAATTTATATATAATACAAAATAATTATTATATAAAATTTTCAGTTTTCAATTCCTACAGTTCTCTTTTAGCAAATAATTGTTTTTATGGGTATTGGGCTCTTAGGTTTTCTCTTTCAAAATTCAGATATAGAATTTAAATATATGAATTATTTTATATCCGAAATGTGTATTTCTATTGTAAATGTTTTATTTATTTTTTTTTCTTAAATTAAACGAGTGTTTTTATTAGATTTGACAGGAAAAAAAAAACAACTTGTAGAAAAATTAAAAATAATATATGGTATATAGTATATAGTATTGTAATAGGTCATATTTCGTATAAGTAAGGTGATAGCTAACAATTTAGATTAAAAAGTAGGGTGTATTC
>JABUQX010109300.1:12500-26811 GCA_015478945.1 Trachelipus rathkii
TAATAATATATAATATTATATAATAATATAATATATATATATATATATATAATTAATGTGCCTATAATATATATATATATTATATATAATATAATTATTATTTACTATAATATTATTTATATATATATATATAATTATATATGTATAATTATATAATATATATTATAGATATATATATATATAATACTAGTAATAATATATATTATTATAATATATAATATATAATTTAATATATATAAATATATATAATATACTAATATATATAATATATATGATTTATATATAGTTATAATATATATTAATATATATATATATATTATATGTATATATTATATATATATATATTTATACGTACTATATATATAATATGTTATATTATATATATATATAATGATAGTATTATATTATAGGTCGTTAGTAAATAGAATATATATTATATTACTATATATATATAGTATATATATATATATATATATAGTATATATTAGTGATATATATAGTATATATAATATATTTGATATATTATTTTTATATATAAAAAGATATATATATATATATTATATAGTATAATATGAATATATATAATATATATTATTTATAACGTATATATAGTATATATATATAATATATATTATATATAGTTATTGTATAGTATATATATATATATATATTACTATATATTATGTATATATTATATAATATATATATATATATTATATAGATATATTAATATAATATATTTATAATATATAAATTATATATAAGGTATTTATATATATATAATAATATATTATATATATATATAGTATATATATATATATATTAGTATATATAGTAATGTATATATAATGTATAGCTAAGTTGCTCCTCGAGTTCCATATTTATAAACTACTAGTATATATACTATTATATATATTATATATATATATATATATATATATATATATTATATATAATAAACTATAGTATTTATATATATTTTATATATATATTTATATATTTATATATATAATATATATAGTAGATATATAATATTTACTATATTATATAATATATATATATATAGTATATATATATATATATTAGGTGTTATATTATAGTGTATATATATATATAGAGGGTATATATATATATATATTTAATATATATATTATATAAATATATATATAATATATATATATATATAGTAGATACATAGTAAGTATATATATTATATAGATTCTATTATATATATATATATAGTATATAATATATAAGTATATACTACATATAAATTATATATAATTATATTAGATTTATAATTATATTATTAGTATTATATTATATATATATATATACTATTTGATATATACTCTTATACTATTTTATTCTTCTAAGCTGTCATATTTTAATAATTAATTACATTATATATTATATTATTTTTTATAATATTATTATATATATATATAGATATTTATATGCAATATATTTAATATAATATATATTATATATAGTTATAATTATCATTAATATATATAATATTCAAAAAATTAATAATAAAAATAGAAATATTTATTAGCATAATATAGTATAATTTATTATTATATAATATATTTATATATTTCTATTAATAAACATTCATTACCTCTTATCTAATAAGTTTTGGCACAATATCCTATGTAATTTAACTTTCAACTAACTACGTGAATTACTGTGAATTTGCACAAATCTAAATTTATATATAATATTGGTTATAGAATTCACATTTCTACCTGTTAAATTATTTAAAAATATATTTGTTAAGTATTTGTTGATTACAAACAAATCAATTTTGGTTAAATCTAGCTTATAAATACCTCAGACAGAAAAAGTTGTTTTTCCAATTCCTTCTATTCCGGTGTAATGGGTACTGTGCAAGGGATATTTGGTGGAATCTAATAGAGTATATATATATAATATTATATATATAAATAATATATATATATATATATAAATAAATCATATAGTATCTCATATAGTATATATATATATATACTATATATATAATAGCAGTATACCCGGTACACCAAACAGACATCAGAAAAAGGGATGAGGGTTGGTAAACGTTTTGTCTTGTTCTTATTGGTCGTTTAGGCCTGGTTGTTTAACTTTGGATGTACTGGATTGGTGGGTATGGCAGGCCTTACAACCTTCTGATTTCGGTGTCCATCCCCATTTACGACTCCGGCTTTCCTCCTCGAACACGACCGAAAAGATCACTTTCGCCCTATCGCGAGCCGGTGAATTGCAGAAGCCAGGTTAGGTCAATAAATAACACGATATCAATGATTTTTAAAGATTTATAAGAAGGCCTCCCATCTAACCACCCTCATTCAACACGTATATATATATGTTTTATATTGAATATATACTACTATTTTATGTATATATATATAATATATGATATATGAGTATATATATATATATAATAGATTATATATATATATATATATATATATTATATATATATAGTAGTATATATATATAATATGTTATATATATACATATATATAGTGTATCTATATATATATATATATATATATTAATATAATATATAGTATATAATATAGTATATATATTATAGTATATATATATATATTTATATAGTATAATATATATATAGTAATATAAGGGTATATAAATATATATATAATAATAATATTATATATATATATTATATATATTGATATTATTTAATATATTATATATATATAGTTATATATATAATTTTATATGTATATTATAATTATACATATAATATATATATAATAAATGAATATATATATATATAATTATATATATATATATATATATATATTATATATATATATAATTATTATATTATTATTATTAATAGATACTTATATACTAATGTTACTATATATATATATAGTATGTATACTATATATATATTATATAATATACTATATATATATATCACTACTATATAATATATATACTGACTACTAATATATATAATAGTATATATAATATTTATATATATATATAATATATATAATATATATATATATATTAGTATATATATCATATGATATATTATTATATATTATATATATATAATATATATATATATTACTAAATATATTATATATAATATATATATATATATATATATTCCAGGTTCGAATCCTGGCAATGTCGCCATTTTACAAATTTTAATGACCGTGATGAATTCTGTTATCCAAAAATACTCCTATATAAAATCTGCCTATTAAAATAGCTCTATAGGTCTTAGATCTATATTGTGAGACAAAATAAAACCCTTATCAAAATTATTTATCTCATTTAGGTAAACATATAATGATCAGAAGATTCAAATAAAATTTAAATATATTGGGTACTTAATGACTACGAACATTAATTAATTAACAATATAATTGGAACAAAATATTAAGAGCAAAAATAAAGTCAAAATCAGAAAAAAACGATCTTTATGTAGTAGGTTTATTTAATAGTTAATAGTCAATCAGTAGTAGTTTAGTAGTATTCTATAATTCTTTTAAATACTTAATTACATTCACACAGGTTTATAGTTTATTGCTTAACAAATGCCAAATAAGGATAGGATCTAAGTTTTTATCATTTATGCACATCTCAATAACAAATAGGAGAAAATGAAAGATAAATAATCTTACGTTAGTAAAAAAAAAAATTAAACCAAATCCCGTTTTCTTCTTCTAAAAAAAACATCTGATTGACATGATTTCTATTTAAAAAATATTAGATGTAAATTAAAATTAGTTTGATGAAATCTTGCAATTGCATATATATATATATTATATATATATATATATATATATAATATATATACTAATTATATATATAATAATCTATATATAACCAGTAATAGTAGTTGTAGTAGCAGTATATATATATATATACATATATATATATATATATATATATAATAATATAGTTATATAATTATATATATATATAATATATATATATTATATATATTACTTATATATCTATATATACTATATATATAGTTCTTTTATATGTTTCTTAAATTTACGATATAAACATTTATAATATATGATATATATATATATATATATAATAATATAATATAATATATAGTTTTATACATATATATATATATATAATATATATTTATATATATGTAAAGTATTTATTTTATTCAATAGAGAAAGAAAAAAACAATAGTCGTAAACAAAGGTATTTACCTAAAAAAATAACTGAAATAGTATTTTGAGGAGAAGCAAAGGGAATTTGGACATAAGTTTTTGTCCCTTAGTAGCGCATTCCTTGTAGAAAAGTTTAATTTTTTTTGTGAAAAGGCAGAAAAAATGTTTGATGTGTTATAAAAGCTTTGAATTCTGTGTGGTGTGTGTGTGTGTGTGTGTGTGTGTTGTGTGTGTGTGTGTGTGTGTGTGTGTGTGTGTGTTTAGGTGTGTGTTTATGTGTTTGCAACAGGTTGATGGCGTCTGAAACATGAGCAAGAATGTTTATTATTTTTTTAATTATGTAAGAAATGTCTAAGATGAAAGAGAATTCCACAGAACAGAGGTTATTGCAACGAAAAAGTTAACGTAATTATCTTTGTATTAGCGAATAACTTTGCACACTTTATACTATACACTGTACATGAATGTTATTTATTATATATATCGTTTGCAATAGATAGTTATTATCTAAAAATATTGTGCCGAGTAAATCTTTCTTTGAAAGAGGACAGTATTGCTCGTCCTTTCATTTCCTATTCACTTTCTTTTTCGATCCTTGTCGATGGACTGAACTCCAAACCTTAATTTTACTCAAAGTTCCGGATAAACTCAGAAGCACATTTCCATCCTCTATTTCACTATGGTTTTCCGGTGGGCGTCATATGGGCCTGATCACTATTTTGCAGTATGAGTATTATTTAAAGTTACAGCAGCTAAGTCGTCATTGTATAGCACTTCTTATTTGGTTAATTTATATTTGGCAGAATAATACAGTAGTTAGTTGAGGTGTTATGTTGTGTTTTGTTATAGTATATTATATATATATATATATATATATATATATATATATATATATATATATATATATATATATATATATATATATATATATATATATATATATATATTTATAACATATATATATATATATATATATATATATATATGCTATATATATATATATATATATATATATATATATATATATATATGTATATATATATATATATATATATATATATATATATATATATACTGTTTGTCTGTGCTTCTTATATTCGTAACTATTAAGCATTGTAATTTTAATTTTAAATTTTTGTTTTTGTCGAGTCTTGAATTAATAATGTAAAGAAATAAAAAAATTCTTAACAGGTGTCGGTCCTCTCAGCCATTAAGAAATTACATTTAGAAAATATATTTTTTATATTTCTTTTTTAGTTTTATTGTACGTTTTTAAGGTGCTTTTATTTATTTATATATATTTTTATTTATTAAAATTTTTATTTATCATTCTCTCTTGGCATTATATTTATATATATATATATATATATATATATATATATATATATATATATATATATATATATATATATATATATATATGATATATATATATATATATATATATATATATATATATATATATATATATATATATATATATTTATATATATATATATAAGCTGGGTTGTATTTTGGTGGGATAACAAACATGGTCAAATTGGTGCTCCTTGGCTTCCCTGTAGTGGGACAAAAATCATTTTGCATTTACTCAATGTCTAGTGGGCCCAACTTTAGTTTTTTTAAAATTTGACGTCGTTTTTTACTATTTTTAAGTTATGAATTTTATATGCTTTGTTCTTCAAAATTTGGTTTTAATACTAATTGAGAGCTATTTCTGTCTCATTTCAGATCCAGACTATTCGACGTTTGAGATAAGTCCTGTGGGTGCAGTGTTTATTACTATTACTGCAAGACGTATCATGGCATGTGCAACAAGGCATAAAGACAGGCATGCAATATTCGGTTATCCACAACCACTTGTCGAAAATCAGCTACTACTGGCTGAGGATGTTTTTAGAGCCTACAAGTTCCATCAAGTAGTCAACAAAGATGCCAGTGTTACTCATCTAGCAAAGTTAGTGGCAACCGAAGTTAAAGGCATATACAATAAAGCAGGCATTCCAACAATAGAATTTGAAAGTGTTATAGTGAAAGTGAAGAGGCTAATAGTGAATGTCAATGATTTGATGAAATATTCAAGAAATAAACAATCTTCTCTAACATATCAAGATAAATAAAATCATTTCTCGTCTCTTTCGACATTAGCGCGTGCAAGTATTGTTCATAATGGTATAGTTGAACGTAATCAATGTCAATGTCCCAATAGAAAAAAAAAATCCCTGTATTGGAATGGCAATTTGGCTTGATCAAACACTTCAAGACGCATGATAATAGGAAGGTGGACACGGAAAGAACAGAGAAAAACAGGAACTTCAGGAAAGGAGAAGGAAACGGTTGACATTTGAAAGTAAGATGAGACTCAAAGATACGCAAATGTAAGTTCAGTTGAATTATCAGGCAGTGAAAGTAGTGCTAGAAGAATCATTTTCCTTAGAATCAGAAGAAATGGAAGAATGTCACCCTCAAAATAGAAACCAGTATACTGAGTTCTTGTAAAGCATTAGAAAGGACAAATGTGAGCAATAGAGATGCATGTCTCATAGTTAATGCTGCCCTCAAGGACCTCGGACTTCTGGCACCAAAAAACGTTGTTGATCCAAGTAAGTTACAACGCCAAAGAAAATACTGGAGAGACAAACAGTAAGAGGAGCATTTGCTGCAACACAGAGGTAGGGTCTGCATTGGTTTCGATGGAAAAATAGATGAAACACTTGTCGATACTGGAGGTGTGCGTAGAAAAGTTAGAGAAGAACATTACGTGTTAGTGTCATTTCCAGATCATGTTACATCGATCACGTTAGTCTAACTCAGGAAGATCTCGAGATGTATTTAATGAAATTCTGGAGTATTGAACGAACAAGATCTACAGAAACTTTAAGAGCAGTGATTTGCGATGGAGCTCCTGTGAATACGGGTAACAAGAGTGGAATAATCACACTGTTGGGTTACATCTTAAAGACCACTTCAATGGCTCATATGCATGTGTATTTTAATTAACTGCCACTCAGGAAGTTATTTAGTGTTGTTGATGGGAGAAGACAACTGGCCCATCGTCACATGAAGAAGGACCTATAACCAAACTGCTCTCATTTTGATCCTCAGACCAAACCCATCATTAATTTTCAACCAATTCCAGGCTCTGTAGTTGATGTTCTTGAAACAGTTACGAAAGATCTAAGTTCTGACCAGCTGTATTTACTAAAAATCTGTTTTATTAATTCAGCAAGGGGTACAAAATGCAGATCATAATAATATGCGGTATTTGAAAACTGCACAGCCAGGTGCCTTAAGCCATGCAAGGTGGCTAACTAAAGCTAACAGACTGCTTCCGATTGTACGTTTCAATAGAATCCGCATCTGATGATCTGAGGCGTTTGGTACGATTCGTACTGAACTTCTATGCCCCCATATGGTTCTATATCCACTCCCATCCCTTCTGTCAAGATAGTGCAAAGAATTTTCACTTTATGGTATCACAGTATCAAAAACTTTCTCCTGAGGATCAGAACATCATTTCTCAGTGCTCCTAAACAACTCCTATTTTTGTCATCCAGAAAACTTGTTGCTAGCTGGTGTTGCAGATGAACGGGAAACAATAAGAAGATTTTCATGTCCAGCAAATTCTTTAAGCAAGAAAAGAAAATTTCCTCCACCAATGTGCAGGGTTCGCTGCTTTGATAAAGGCAGCTACAACACGTCAATCTCAACGCCACTTCCTACATGGAACTGATAGACTGGGGGAGTACTCCTATCACCCCCACCTCTTCTTGATGATATTAGTGATATTTTGGTTAGTAATCAACAAATTCTCCTACCAAAGTATCCGTGTCATTCGGTCGATGTTGAAAGAAATGTCAAAGATGTTTCCGCTGTTTCTAGTAGGGTCGTTGGTCATACTTCTCCGACATGGTGCAATACTACAAACCAAACATTCTCGAATCGAAATACCTTCAGTACAGACAAAATCTGATTTTCTATGAGATTTTTTACTATACAGGTTGTTTAGCATGTAAGAATGTAAGGATATTTAAGCTATACTGTATATCTGGCTATATATATATTTTGTTTTTAAATAAAAAGATTCAAGGAAGGTAAAGTTGGGGTATGAAAACAAATCTTGAAGAACTTACTTTTAACATTTCAGTTTGTATCTGAAGTGAGCACCAAAATAAAGTTGTTTCAAATCTGCACTACAACTTTTGTATGTTTTCAACCCAGCTTTATATATATATATATATATATATATATATATATATATATATATATATATATATATATATATATATATATATATATATATATATATATATATATATATATATATATATATATACACTGCTGATATATATATATATATATTTACTATATATATATATATATATATATATATATATATATATATATATATATATATATATATATATATATATATATATATATATATATATATATATATATATTATTCTATTTTGCAGTTTCCTTTCTCTGGTGTGGAGAGAGTTTATAAGAATTCATTTTCAGCTTCAAAAATAGAGACAAAAACTTTGTACGCTTTACTTTATACATATTCGATTAAAAATTTTAACAAATTTTTTATCTACCATACAAACCATAAAAGACTTTAATTTTAAACTTAAAATACAAAATTAAATTATTTCAATTTTCAACATAAAACACAAGACAACAAACCATAAAGAATTTTACATTTCAACTTAAAATACAAAATTGATTGACTTCAATTTTCAACTTAAAATACAAGACATAAGACATCAGTTTTCAAACTTAAGATACAAAAGTTAATAGACTTCTGTTTTTTACCTAAAATACAATACTTAAAAGGCTTCAATTTTAAACACAAAATACAAAAGTTAAGACTTCAATTTTCAACTTAAAATATAAAACTTTAAAAACTTAATGTAATCGAAGAGTTCCGATGAGTCTAATTATTATTAATACTCTATTGAAACTATAAACATAAAATATTGCTTAAAAACACTTCAAATAATTAGGGAAAACCATTTTCATATATCAAATACAATAAAAAAAATGCATGAAAATTACTATAATAACGCTACTAAAAGCATACTCGGCTCTTAAAATTAGGCCTTTCATCCTTCGAACGGATTTAAAAAACTAATATATTTTTAGGATTATAGATGCATCGATATCATTTTCATTTTTACGATAATCGATAGTCTTTTACGATTATCAACGATTCGATAGTTTTACCGATATGACTGTACTTATATATATATATATATATATATATATATATATATATATATATATATATATATATATATATATATATATATATATATATATATATATATATATATATATATATATATATATATATATATATATATATATATATATATATATATATATATAATATATATATATATATATATATATATATATATATATATATATATATATATATATATATATATATATATATATATATATATATATACATATATATATATATATATATAAACTGCTATATATATATATGAGTCAGGAACCTCTGAGAAGGATCGCGGTAGCGCTAGGAATAGGTTATGAATTAAATTAGACAAGGTTATGAAAATTTTGTTAAGTGTCGCTAGATTTTAAAATAATTAAATAACTTATTATAACTATTATTATAAAGCTGAATGATTTTAGATTCCAGAGATAAAGGATCGTTCAACTCTGCTCTAACCTATCAAAATAATATATATATATATATATATATATATATATATAATAATAACTATATATAATATATATATATATATATATATATAACAATAATATATATATATATAATAACCAACTATATATAACTATATATATGTATATATACATATATATATATATATATATATATATATATATATTATAATAATATATATATATATATATATATATATATATATATAATAATAATAATAATATATATATATATATATATATATATATATATATGATATATATATATATAATATATATATATATATAATAATATAATATATATATATATATATATATATATATATATAAACTTCTTTTAAAAATATTGTATCTTATGTAAAAAAAAATCTTCCAAAATTATTTGAAGTGTTTTTTTAATTGCTTAAGCACATTTTGTCTATAATATCAATCGTTGATAATCGTAAAAAACTATCGATTATTGAAAAAATAATAATGCTATCGATGTATCGATAATCAAAAAAGAAAAATATCCAAATTGTTTCAGAGTCCCTACTCGAAGGAAGTGAGGTCTAATTTCATGGGTCAGCTATGCTTTTCGTAGACTTATTATAGTAAATTATTGAAATTATTATTTTTTTTATATTTAATGTACAAAAATGGTTTACCCTAATTATTTGAAGTGTTTTTAATTAATTTTGTAAATTTTATGTTTATAATTTCAATAGAGTATTTATGATGATTAGACTGAACGGAACTCCACAATTACCAATTTAAATTTTCAGCTTAAAACACAAAACATAAAAGAACTAAATTTTCAACTTAAATAGAAAACTTAAAAGCCTTCAGTTTTCTACTTAAAAAAAAAACTTTAAAAACTTTAATTTTCAATTTAAAATTCAAAACTTAAAAGACTTCAATTATCAGCTTAATATACAAAACTTAAGTGCCTTCAGTTTTCAAACTAAAATAGAAAACTTAAAAGACTTTAATTTTCAACTTAAAAATCAAAATTTAAAAGTTTTCAGTTTTCAACCTAAAATAGTAAAAAACTTCAATTTTCAATTTACAATTCAAAACTTAAAAAGACTTCAATTTTCAACTTCAAAAAAAAATCACAAAAGATTTTAATTTTCAAGATTTTATCCATTGGTGATTTAAAATATACAGTAATTTACATCATTAGTTTATTTACTCATAAAATTTACAATCAGAATTTATATTAAAGAAATCAAGTAATGTTGACTAAGCCTAAATGAAATAAGACCCCTAAGACCCTAAGTACTTTAATTAAGTACCCTAAGTACCCTTAGTACCCTAAGTAAGACCCTAAGTAATTTTTTGTGTGAAAATCTACTCATTTTTTCGGATTATCAGAAATTCCAAAAAAATATACCTTTTAAAAAATGAGAAAAATAAAAAAAAAGATTTATAGTGCAGCTTCAAAAAAAGGTCGCATTTTATTATAATTTTAAATACAAGTTATTATTATTATTTATATTTTTTATTACGTATTTATATAAATATTTGAATAAAATATATTTTTTTTACTTACACTTAAACTTTGAAAATTCGCAAATAAATGTACGGCTACTCATAAAAAGGAGATTGTTATATGCATTATTTATTTTGTACAATTGTCTGTGCGAGTGCGTGTGCGAGTGTGTGTACGAGTGCATGTGTGAGTGTGTTTACGAGTGCGTGTGTGCTCAAGTAATGAGTATCATACCTTAAAAATATTAACCATGAGTGTTTTTTTTTAAAATTACTCATTTGCTTAATGCACAAGTAATTTATATGAATTACCCATTTGCAAAAATTTTCATTGATAGCCATAATATATATTTTTTCTCTTATATTACAGTAATAAAAAACCTATCCTCAACTGTATATTTAATAAATATGAATAATAGCAAAAATAAAGTGAATAGTCAAGAAAAAGGGTTTTAAAGACGATTTTAAAGAAAATTACTGCATAATCTTAAATTACAAGGTTATAAAGCATGAAAAAGAATAATGGCTAACATTTATCAAGAGAAAAGTTCGGGAGTCGCCAAATATTGAATATTTCTACACGTTTTATCGTGACTCAAATCATTTTATTTACACTATAGGGCCAACAGCCATAAACAAAGCGAAGAGAAAGCAGGTCTATGTAGCTATACAAAGACTACAAACACACGATTGAAGAAATGGCTGGATGGAAAGAGATTGAAATAAGAAAATATATCGATATGAATATTAGATCGATATATCGATACTAATATTGGATTAGTATGTCGATATTAATATTAGGTAGTGCGGAGTTTTAGAACTATAAACTTACATTTCACAATTTTTTTAGTTTTTGATTGTAATTTTGATACTCCAAGAGAAATTTTTATTTATTTACATACACACACATACCCCCCCATATATATACCGAATATATATATATATATATATATATATATATATATATATATATATATATATATATATATATATATATATATATATATATATATATATATATATATATTTATATATATATATTATTAAAAAAAAATATATATATATAATAAAAATATAATATAATAATAATAATAATAATATAATAATAATATAATAATATATAGCAATAATATAATAACAATAATAATAATATAATAATAATAAATAATATATAATATATATGTATATATATATATATAATAATAATAATAATATATATATATATATATATAATAATATAATATATATATATATATAATATATATAATATATATATAATATGCTATATATAATAATAATAATAATAATAATCTATGTATATATATAATAATAATATACAATAAGATATGTGTATAATAATAATAAGAAGAATCTGGAATAATAATAATAATAATAATAATAATATAATAATATGTAATATATATGTTTCATTAAAATAATCTTCAAAAAAAATTTACTTTCACCAATTGTTTCGATAAATTGTTTCGATAAATTAAAAAAAAAAATTAAATTTATGGAGTAAAAAATTACATTGTCTCATTTTTCGATTTTCGTATCACTATTAACTTTTTCGTCTAATTTCAAAATCATTTTTTATTTTCTCTTTCTTAATTTTTATTTTTTAAATCGTATTCTTTTTTTTCAATTCTATTTTATCTGCTTTTATTATTCATATCGGACAATAAAAAATGATCGCTTTAAAACTTCTCAATAATTGCCTCTCACTCTCTCTCCTTTATTATATATATACTCTCTCTCTCTCTCTCTCTGCCTCTCTCTCTCTATTCCTCTTTCATTTTCTCTCTCTCTATCTCTCTTTCTCACGACTCATTTTAAACCGATCCTTATCCAATGTTTTTAAAATGGGAATCCCTTTAATTTCTTCGTCACAAATCTCGGTCATAAATTTTTTCGATTAATGTTAATCTTCACAAAAGATCCAAAGATGTTCAGAGCGAGTCCCAATCATCAGCCACAAGGCAATTTTATAACATCTTAATTCATTCACTTGGAACAATAAAAGAAATATATCAATCTTCTTAACAATATTCAAAACTTTATTTTACATTCTGCCTCATTTCTATATATATTTAAAATATTCTGTGAATATGTGAGATTATGTTTTTGGTGTACGCATTTAATATGTGTTTTGTGTGCACTTTTATTAGTTTATATGTTCATGTAAACTTTTACTATGTACAAAAAAATTAATGCACCAATATAAATTCACATAATATTTGTTAAATACATAATACACTCAAAATACATAAAATTCTGATCTATGAACATTTTTTATACAAAAAATAAAATCTACAAAAACTTACAACTTATATTTATTCATATTAATCAATAAATACCATTTATTTAAATATACCTTTAAAAACTATTCAATATACAGAATAGCATATTTTCTTTATTGCATACTTACAAAGGTACTTAAATAAAAAAATTAGAAATAATAAAAGTAATATTAAAATGAATTCAAATATATCATTGTACCTAAACAATCATTTTTCATTAAAACCTACTTAAAATTATACACAAAATTACAATATATAATTTTTCGAATTTAATTTGCCTAAAATGTATCTGATACCTTTGAGAGAATAGGTTATTTTTTCCGTTCAATTTAAGCTATTAAAATTTCGAATTTTTTTTTAAAGCATTTCCAAGAAATCATTTATAAAGATTAAAATTTGAACAATTTCGTAGAAATATTTTATTAAAAAAGTACATCAGTAATTGATATTGAAAATTTGAATTGGACGCGATTTCTAAATTTGTCATAATGTGGATATATTATTAAAATCACTATTAATTAGGTTAATTGCTTTTTTCTATGGTAATTATATAATAAATGAAGGGTAAATATCTATCTATAATAAATTTAATTTTAACTGTTACCATACTTTCTTTTTAATCAT
>JABUQX010109301.1:0-35150 GCA_015478945.1 Trachelipus rathkii
TTTAATATATATATAACTATAATATTCTTATATTTTTATTACGATTATATAAATATACATTAATTATGTATCTATTCATATTATAATATATAATACTAATATACTATTATATTTTACTATTATATATATATCTATATTATATAATATATATAATATATCTATTATATATATATATTCTATATTAATTTTATCTTTCATTCTCTAATATTATACATATATATATATATATATATAATTAATAATATAAATATTATAATAATTATAATATATATAATATATATATCTATATATACATAATACATATATAATCTATATATATATATATATATTATTAATATATCTTAAAATAATTATAATACATATAAATCCTATATATATTTTCATATCATATATATTTATAATATAAAATAATATATTAATAATATATTTATTAATTTAATTAATTACTTAATAATTAATATTATCTTATTATACTAATATTTATAATTATAATATATATTATACTTCTAGGGTTCACATAACAGGACTATATAATATATTTAAATTAGTATATATATATATATATCTATATATGAAGTATATTATTATACTATTAGTATTATTATATATAATATAATATAATATATATATATATATAAATAAGTCATTAAATATATATATATACAATATAATATATATAATATAATATATTATATATTATATATTTTTTTATAAATAATTATATATATAAATTATATATATTAAATAAATTTATAATAATATATATATATATTAAATAATAATATATATATATAATATATATATATTATATTTAATATTATAATATATATATATATTATAATAGTTGCAAGTAGGTATATATATTAATAAATAATATATATATAATATTCTATATATTTTATATATACAATATAATAATATTGTTATATATATAATATATAATATAAAATAATTATTATTAATTTAATTATTATATATACATGATAAATAATATATATATATATATATATATTAATATATTCATATATAATATATAATCTATTTTCTATTATATATGTATTATATGTAATTGTAACATTAAGTATACAGATAATGTTTAATAAAATTATTTTTCATAAAAGAATTAAAAGTTGACAAATAAACGATCTAAAATAGGTAATGAGATTTCAGATAATCTAAGAGAATGTGAGAGTTATCAGAAGGGCTTATACATAAAGATACTTTCATTTACTTATTCTAATATTTCTATTATTCTATACTGTATGATCTAACAAGTTGAGTTTGAGAATTATAAGGTTCACGATATGATATATGAGAAGGATAAAAGTAGCGGTACTTCCTGAATTTTCGGACAATAGGTTGGTTATTACGTGTAGCGTGACTTCACAAACTTTTGGTATAAATTAGTGCTTTGTAATTGATTTACGTTAGAGATATTATTAATATATTAATAATATATTATATCTAATTTTAATATATCTTATATATATTGTATTAATATATATATATTATTATAAATAGAATATATATATATTAATTAATATTTAATTAATATATATTAATATATATTATTAATAATATATAATAATATATATATATATTATAGTACTAGTATATATTAATATTATTATCTTTATTAAATTTTAATATTAATATATCTAATATATTAATATGTCTTCTACGACATTCTAATTTTACTAAGCCTTTATTCTACCAGGTTTTTACAACACTCATACTATCCCTATCGTAATCAGGAAGCCGCTACTATGAATTCTATCTAATATAGAGGCTATTATAGCTCACACTGGGATTACTTACAGTTAATAATGTTATAGGGGACTTTGAACCTTTAACTCTCACATCATAAGGGATTATTCTTATGGAAAATCTCATTACCTTTTTTACCGTTTAGAGGGTCAGTACGTACTTATATTAATATATATATATTAATATAATTATATATATAATATATTAATATATATTAATATATTATTATATATATTATATTATAATAATATCATTTATTAATATATATATCATCTTTATATTAATATTAATTTATAACAATATATATATATATATATATATATATTTATATATCTCATATTATAATTATTCTTATATGTAAAATTATAATCTACTTATAATAATATATTATATATATATATATATTCTTAATTTTATATATTAATTCATATATCTATATAATATTATAATTCTCTTATATATTATATATAATATCTATATTAAGATATTACCTAATATATAGTATATTAAAATATATGTATATATATATTAATTTATACTATATATAATATATATATAATATATTCTATATTCAACTTAATATAATAATTATTAATATATTATATATATAATATTAATATATTCTATATCTATATTTAATAATATATCTAATATTAATTATTATATATTTATTAATTATATAATATATATATTATTATAATTAAATATAATACTATATAATCTATTTATATCATAATTATAATATATATTTATATATATAATTTATATATTATCTATATAATATTAATTTATAATTTATATATATATATCTATATTAATTATTATATTATATAATAATATATATATATATAAATAAAATTTATAAAATATATCTTATATATAATATAATATATATATATACTTAATTATATATTAATAAATTTAAATTACTATTATATTATATATATATTATATATAAATATATTAATTATATATCTCTTAATATTATATTTCAATAATAATATATTATACTATAATATATTATAATACAATTAATATTAATTATACTATATAATATTTTTCTATATTTTATCTTAGATAATAATCATATATAATTAAATATATATAATTAAATATAATTAAAATATATACATATATTAATATTATATTCTATTAATATAATAAAATATTAATAATATTGTATATATTAAATATTATACTAGTATATATATAATCTCTTAAATAATATTATATATATATATATTAATATTTATTATTATATATATATTAAAATTATTATATTATATTATTATATATTATAATTCTATATATATAATTTATATATTTAAATATATATAACTAGGTTTATATTATTTTGGATTTAACTTAGTAGAGAAAGAGAAAATAAGAGATCAATTCACTGACCAGAGAACTATACCTTAGGAATTACTTAGTCAATATCTTAATCTTTCTATTTCAGCATCTTAAAAATTCGTTGGACCCCTTTTAATAGTACCAACGTAGGTCGTCATTAGTTAATAAATCAGTTAGGATGGTATGCACACCGAGGTTTGTAGTAAGTTTCCTCGATTTGAGCTTAATTTACTGCCAGCTGCGGTACCTTTATTGATATTTTAATGCAGTAAATTTCATCAAACTCATTGAGATACAAGTGGAAGCCGGAAAGTTAGATTATAGAGTCAGTAATTATTTTAAGTACCAATTTTTGTGTATTATTTTATGACTATATTCATATGTATAACACTACTTGTTATCAAATAAGTCACCGGGTAAAACTTTACATTTATTAAACTCCTACTACCAGATAATTTAATATTATATGAACTATTACAGTACTAATTCATTTTTCTATTAGAATTTAACTAGAGGCTTGTGTACTGAACATCGTTTAACTGCTTGTTTTCTAGTTTTAAATAAGTGCTGTTATTAATATCGTTTGAGATAAGAGAATAATAAATGAATGATTATTTCTTTCATTTTTGATAATGCATAAACAAAATTTTTTAAATTTAATTCCCCTAGATTGTTTCTTCTTGCCTGTTAGTAATGAACAGTCCGCACCTTTGACTATTTAACGCAAAACCTTCATTATGACTAATTGTTTTCCTGATTGGTGATAGTGTGTGAGATTTTCACAACAGAGTTATTATTATAATAAGAATTGCGAAGACTAATGAATGACGCTTACTTCGTTTTCGACGCATCTTGAGTATCAATTTCTTAGTAAATGATATTGTTTGTGTTCTCTTACTAACTAGAGATTGATAATACAGTACTGAATCATCAGGTCGATTATACGTAAGAATATTTTATATTCAATTGAATAATGCATTTTATGTTCCTATAGTGTTTTGTATGATTTT
Organism: Trachelipus rathkii; assembly: GCA_015478945.1. Taxonomy (NCBI): domain Eukaryota; kingdom Metazoa; phylum Arthropoda; class Malacostraca; order Isopoda; family Trachelipodidae; genus Trachelipus; species Trachelipus rathkii. The sequence continues at coordinate 4,131 of JABUQX010109301.1, forward strand.
CTTATATCCAGACTATGCTCTTATAAAAATATGTTAGTGGTTCCTTAGTCGCTAATAAATATAAATATCTGTTGACCTTATAACTAGATAATGAGCTTACTTATCTGTTTTCCGACTTAGAGATCAATATTCTCTTTGTCAGCTGTACATGTAAGATTTACAGGTTCACCCGGACTATCCTTCTTATGTTCTTTTTTATTTCACTAATTTTCCATGTGTTACATTGACCTGTCTTACTGGACAAGATAAGATATAAATATATGTGAGTGATGATAAAGTTATTAAGAACTGTTAATGTAGTGCATATATACATATGAATATGATGATTATATACATAGAATATTAGTTGATGAGACTAGCTAGATCAAAAATCTCGTTCGTCATGACAGTCTTTTGTCACTAGAATCAAGAACAGCAGGAGCTCACTCAGCGCGAGTTCAATCTTCTGCACAGATCATGAGTCGCGCATCACGCACGCCAATAGGCAGTGTTGCTCGGTATGTTTGAGACCAGTATTATGTCACAATAAGGATGTTACAAGAGTTACACACGTATCCAAACCCTGTTTGACGCTAATAGACTTATCTTTTTATTGATTAAGGCTTTATATATGATAGACGAACAGTGTCGTCTCCATCCACCACCACCGCCCAACGACTATCTAGATAGCGAAGAATTAACATAAACGACTTAACATTACACACTATAGTGAAGCCAGAACAGTTACAGTGGGAATCTCCATAAGAGCATGTGGGGACTGGGTATGAGCAGTGACGACCACTCACCAATTCCTCGATCGAAATCGCTCGGTATTAGTCACAGCGCCACACGCAACGTCCCCCGCGCGTTCGTGTCGCTTATTATCAGACGGACAACCCAAAAACATCACTTTTAATTAAAAGACACGTTACCCTTCATCACACAAGAATTTAATCATAACTAACCAATTTATATTCTACATTATATTAATTATCCTATTATTAATTTTAATTTTTCCACATTATACAATCACTTCTACATAAATAAATAATAATGAATAACAAAATCATTAAAGGTGTTAATATATAATTATAATATTACTTCCTCTCTTTTCTTTCTTTTCGCACGCCGGCGCGGCCCCTACTACTCCCCCCCACACCTCAGCTTTCCACCTACACCTCCTCCTGGTTTGCGGCTGCTAATCACTTCACCTCCTGAGAAAAATCAAATAAAGACTCTTAACTTCTACCTAAGGTTATTGGAGTAAAAAGCCATAAACATACGTACTATGTAAAGGCAATAGGGTTGCTTGGTAAACGGGTACAAGTTTGACGTAAGGGAATCTGTAGGAAAACCCCATGGAAAAATCAAATATCAAACTGGGCAAAATATCTATGGACATTTGACCTCGGGTATTGAATAAGAGCAATGCAATTGATTGCTTAAAATAATTATCAGCCTTAAAAGAGGGCCTAAAATATAGAAAACACAAATAATATAAGTTGTTGAATTGCAATAATTGTTAATAAACTTAACGATATCTTAACAAAACTATCAATGGAGAAAGAAAATTAGGCTTTTCAGAGAAAGTTTGCTTAAATTAATGGTCAAACTGTGGTACTTATATAAAGAAAACTAAGAATCTTAATATTAAAAAATTTATACCAATGTTACATTATCATAGCTTTCTGAAAGATATATGAATGGTCATTTTGGTCTCTAAATGGCGTTTTAAATAGTTAATCGTACATTAAGTATTAAATTGGTAGTTAATGGTGTCATATAATATTATTAATAATATATATTATATATTAATACGATTATATATATATATATATTTATATATATATATATATATATTTACTATATAACTAATGTGAGATCATTTTTATAATTAATAGCGTAATTAATTTTAGGCTAGATTTAACATGTACTATATATAAATATATCAATTTTATAATATATTGATATATATAAATAATATATAAGTATATACATTATATATAATTATACTATATATTATATATAATATATAATAATATGTATATATGTATATAATAAGTAGTAATATATATATATATATGTAATATATATATATATAGTGTATCTTAGTATAGTAATATATATATATTATACATATTATATAATATATATATTATATATTATAAGTATTATTATATATTTATATATTTTATATATATGTTGCATATTATTATAAAATAATAGTTTTTGATATATAGATCTATTTAGTTATGTGGATTGCTTTGATCCTATTATATATATATTATATATAAGATATATAATATAATATATATATAGTATATAAATAATATATATATAATATATATGATTATATATATATATATATATACTATGTATATATATGTTATATATATATATATATTAGTGAGAGAGAGATGTGAGGTGGTAGTTAGAGTGTTAGAGTGATTAGAGAGTGCGAGATGCATGATGTGGTACTCTCTGTGTGACTGCAGTCAGTGCAGGATTTGATTATGTAGTCGCGGTCAGCTCGGGTGATATAGGCAGCTAGATATAGTGAGAGATCGCTATATAATTATAACGATGAGAGCTGAGGTCAGATAGCGAGAAGTTATATATAATATTATATATAATTATGATATATATATATGCTAGCGTATTTATTTTTAGTATATATAATAATATAAAGTTATTGTTAAGTATATATAGTAGATATTTCTCAATTAAGATTATATAAGGGTATATTTGATAGCAAACATATACATATGATTATCTAAAATATTATATAAGTTATACTAAATGTTATTAATATATATTAAAGGGGGACGTTTTACTGGGGCCAAAAGAGGGATAAGGAAGGTAAATGAGGATTAGTTTTTGGTATTTAATATTGTTGATAGTTGTGAAGGTTAGAAAGATCTTATAACTGTAAGAATGACAGTGTTGAAGCTATAAGAGGGCGAATAGATAGAAGGATCACGAGCGCTTTCTGTTTTCGAATAGGTTGGACTGTGCGTGCTTCAAACTTGGGAAAGGTGCTTGTATTGATTTCGTAGAGAATATATAATATATATATATATATATATATATATAATTATATATATACTATATATTATATTATTTATATATATTATATTATATATATACTATATATATATGATAGCTATATATATCATATGATTTTTATTTGTTTAGTTTATTATATATATATATATGATTTATAGTTCAATGTATAATAATATATTATATGATTAGTACCACATATGTATACTATATATATAAATATAAGTTATAATATGGTATATTATTTATTTTTATGAAGTATGTCTATATATTTATAATTATATATATATATTATATATTATATATATAAATACATATTATTATATATATATATATATATACTATATATATATATATATATATATATATATTGGTAATATATAAAGTAGTAGTATAATATCGATATGTAATTACTTATAGTAATGTGCGTATATAAATATATAATATATAATATATGTAATAGTTATAGCTAGTATATATTAGTATCTATATATAATATAGTGTACTATATTATAATTAATATACTATATATATATATATATATTACTATATATATAATAATATAATATTTATATATATATATATAGTATTATATATTTATATATATATAATATTATATATATATTCTATATATAATATATATATATATATATATATATATATATAATATATATATACTATATAATGAGTATAGTATCCATTATTAGTCGGTGATGCGGTGTTAGGGGTAGCGCACTGAGAATGATAATTCTTATTAAGAATATCCCAAGTATAATATTATTACGTAGCATTACTATAGTAGTATTATTTATTATATATATTATAATATATAATATATTATATAGGTAAGAGTGTCTAAAGCTATGAACGTTTTCATGTTAACTCGAGAACGGACAGCATCAACAGTAAAACAAATTAATATATTTGATCGAGCGGAAAACTCTAAGCGAGGGGTTTTTTATTTTTTTTTTTATTTATTGTTTTTTTGCATTGAATTTTGTAGCGAAATATTTAAAAAAGAGAGAGAATTTTCAATTTAGGGGGCTCGAGCGCGACGGGGGAGCAGATGGGGGAAGCGAAATGTCACCCCCGTCGTCCTAACCGGGAGGAACAGACTCCTGCCCATCTTTGCGGTTTACCCCTATGTTATTAAGTAAAAAAAAAGAATAATTTTTACTTCCCTTTAGCACAACCACGTACTTCTCTCTCACAGGAAATATCCATAGGAGTAAACGCAAAGATGGCAAGGAGTCGGGTCTCTCGGCCTCCTCTGTGACGACGGAGGGACTTCGTCCCACCTGCTGTCCCCCGTCAGACTCGAGCCCAAGTTTTTAATGTTAAGTGGGGGAAATTTTTTTAAAAAAATATTTCCACTAAAAGGAATAAAGTGAAAAAAAAAATAAAAACTCCTTCCTTAGAATTTCCGCTGATTCGCAATATATAATTTTGTTTTACTGTAGTGCTGCACATGTTCGTCGACGTTTTACATTGATGCGTGCAGCTTTAGAACACTCTGACGCATACGCTAGTTAAATTAGTAGTATATTATTTATAGTAATATAATATATAATATATATATATATATATATATATAATATATATAATATATGTATATATATATATATATAATATATATATATATATATAGTGTTATATACTATACGTAAGATATATAGAAAGTATTTTTCTAAAAAGATGATATTGTTTTCCTTGTAGAGTCTGGATCCTTGTATTAGCTGACTATTTATTGACCCCACCACCACCCCAGAAGGACCCCACCGGCCCCTGCAAGCGCACCCTCCTAATTTTTCTTCAGGAATTATGACTCACGGAAGGACTCGCATCATGCTGATGAAAGAAAGAAGTTCGAATACGCTCGTGCAGTATCGCCTACGGCCGCCAACTACCTATGACAGCCAGTGAAGGAAAACATGATACTATATGATATACTATAGATAGATATATATCCGGATATATACTAGATTATATTATATATATATATAATAACTATATAATATATATATATATAATATATATTAGTAGTACTATAGTTAATAAGTAGGTAGGATATAGTATATAATAAGTGATATCTATAGGTACACCACTTATACCATATATATATCTTATAAATTATATATAACTACTTAACTTTTACAATTGTGTACTATAATCACTTATAAATATACTATATAGTATAGTATTGGTCAGCCTCTAGAAGAGCCACAATCGATATCATAAACTACAACAGCTACTGGGAAAGGAATACATTGCTGGAATGCTGGCCAATATTTAAGTGCGGAAAATGTAAAAAAAAAAAAAAAAAAAAAGAGAAAAAATGAAAAAATTATATTTTTCAAACTACAATAGCTACAGCGAAAAGGAATACATTTTGTTGGATCCTGGTAAAATTTTTTGCATAGGAAAATGTAAAAAAAATAAGGAAAATAAGAAAAATTATCTGTTAATAATAATGTCTTTAAATAAAAGAGAGCCTATTTAGGGAGACCTTTTTAATTGGTTACTCGTTAAAATAAAGTAGAGCTTTGGACTTCATTAAAATGTTCATTGCATATTAGTATCTCTGTTTAACATAAAAATGACCAGCGCCAGAGGGTATATGCAGGCCCGCAACCGAGTGCTGCAGCGCAGTGCGGTCGTCTCGCCTTCCGGGGAAACTAAGGGGGTAGGCTAATTGCCCGCCCTCCGTGAGGGTCTCCGAACCCCCGCTCTTTGGTGTAAGTTGGGTGTCGCGGGTTTGCTGCCGCCCTGCGCCCGTCGGGGTATGGGAAAACGTCCCCCCTGCTGTTCCCGCGTCGGCTCGACGCCGCCCTAAAATTGCCGTGTAATACCGGTTTAAAGCAAGATAATGATATATATTAGGTAACTATGTTTCTGCAGCACCCCCGACCGCCGAAAGAAAAATGAGCCGCAATTTTTGTTTAAATTTTTTTTTAATTATTTTTTTTATTTCATGTTTGAATGACCAAAATTTAACAAGGATTCCAAAAATGTATTTATTTCATTTTTCTCTGTAGCTTTTGTAGTTTTCAATAGTATGAATGTTTTTTTTTTATATTTTTTTTTTTTAACAGTTTCCTCGTAAGATTTTAGCCAGGGATTCGCAGCAATGTAATACCTTTTCCCGTAGCTGTTGTAGGTGATTTTGAGATATGGATGTGTGGCTCTTGCTAGAGGCTGCCTATATATATATATACTGTATTATATAGTATATATATACTATATATAATATATATATATTATATACATATATATATATATATATATAGTATATAATATAGTATTAGTATAGAGTAGTAGTTAGTGAGTGGATAATTAGAAACGATCCACGCGAATGCCGACGTAGCCGCATTTTGCGGAAACAATCGACACGCTAAATTGACATCCGCATGCCGCAATATGCCGCATCCGCAATGCCTCACCTATACGGCAACATCCGCATCACTACTTTTGGAAAAATGAGGATTTTGCGGATGTTTTCTACATTTGATTAAATGCATATAAAATAAATATTGTTTGTCATCTTTATCATTGGAGTTTATTGGAATAATTTAAGATTTTTTGAATTTCGATTTTCTGTAATATATATATATTATGTAGTAATATATATATAATATATATATATATAGTATGGTAGTATATATTACTATTATATGTACTATATTATAGAGGTACTTAATATATATATATTATATATAACTATATAGTATATAGTATGAGTAAGAGGTAGGCATAAAAGTGACTAGAGTATTATATAGTTAATATACATTATTTATAGTACTTTACTATAATAATATATTATATTACCATATAATATATATTATTGTTACTATAATATATATATAATAATAGTAGTATATTATAATATTATTATATAATATATATATATAATATATATATATATAGTATATAATATATACTATACTAAATATATAATAGTAAATATATTTTTATATATATATATTATATATATATATATATATATTATATATATACTATAATATTATTATTATAGTGACTATATATATAATATTATATAGATATATATATATATATATATATTATATATGAGTATATATGATATATAATATAATATATTATATCATATTATTACCGGTATATAATATATAATCTAGAGCCGTGTACGGGGGAGATGGCTTAGAAGCTAGCAAAGGAACTGATGGATGTATTGAAAGGGAAAGCAAGAGAAGGATTTTTTAGATTGGCAAGACGATATAGAGGAGCGAGAGTAGAGGTATGGTAATAGAAGAAGACAAAATGGAGAAACATTGGTAAGCCTGGAGCGGATAAAAAACAAAAGGTGGATAGAGTACTTTGATGAGTTGTTGAATGTGGAATTGCAGTCGGAAGAGGATGGAGAGAGAGAAAGGAGGGAGGAAAGAACGTGGGCAGGGAGAACGGGAGGAGGTAATACGGAGGAGGATTGAGGAGCCGCGTTAAGGAAAATAAGAGCCGGAAAAACTCTTAGGTGAGGATGGATAAATATTGAGTTGCATCGAGCGAAGGGAGGTGAGAGGCTGAAAGAGCTTGATGCTGAGGATTTCTTGAACAGGTGTTTGGGTGGAGAGTAGAAGTGCCGGAAGAGTGGGAGAGAGTGAGAGTGTGCGAGTGTGAGTGTAAAAGTAAAGACGCAGGAAATTGTTAAAATTATAGAGGAATCTCACTAAATGGATCACATGGCTAAATTATATGAAAGAATAATTAGAAAAGAAAATAGATCAAAAATATTGGCCAAGATTGGATGAAGAGCAGTATGGGTACACAGGTGGTAGAAGTACTAGAGATTTAATGTTTGCATTAAGAATGATCCAAGGAAAAGACATGGAATACAATAAGAAGGCTATATAGCCTTCATAGACTTGAAGAACATTTGATTCTGTACCAGAGAGAAGCTTGAAGGAAGGCAAGAAGAAGAATTTTAGATTTGGCCAAGAACGTATACGAGGAGGCGAAGAGTAGAGTAGTGTAATATCAAAGACAATGGAAGAAACATGGTAAGCCTGGAGGATAAAAACAAAAGGTGGATAGAGTACTGATTAGATGAGTTGTGAATCGTGGAAGTGCGTCGGAAAGAGGGATGGAGAGAGAGGAAAAGGGAGGATGAGAAGAAACGTGGAGGGAGAAAGAGGAAGGTAATGAAACGGAGAGGAATTGTGAGTGAGACGTTAAGGAAAATGAAGAGCGGAAAAACTCCTGGTGAGGATGGGAAAAATATTGAGAGTTGCTGAGGGAGGGAGGGAGGGGCTGAAAAGCCTTGATACTGAGATTTCTGACAGGTGTTGGGTGGAGAGTAGAGTGCCAGAAGGTTGGGGAAAAGGTCAATAAGAGTTCCCATTTATAAAGGTAAAAGAGACGCAGGAAATTGTAAAATTATAGAGGAATCTCAATAATGGATCACATGGCGAAGTTATATGACACAAGAATATAGAAAGAATAATTGAATGATAAAAAAAAGAGCCAAGTTGATGAAGAGCAGTATGGGTAACAGAAGGTTGGTGGAAAGTACTACGATTTATGTTTGCATTAAGATGATACAGGAAAAGACATGGGAATAAGATTTAAGAAGGCATATATCGCCTCATAGACTTGAAGAAGCATTTGATCTGTACCCAGAGAGAAGCTGTAGAGAGTTCCGGAGAGGGATTATGAAGTTGAGGCAGACTGATAAAGGCAGTAAGAAATACATACGTGAATAGCGGCATAAGTAAGGTAAGAACAGGATAAAAAACGTGGAATCGTTTGAGGTTAAAACTGGAGTAAGGCGTGTAAGTGTGCCTGTCGCCAGAATATGTTTAATAACGTATTTGGGACATTCAGTTATAAGGAGGTGTAGAAAGAGAGTTTAGAGTAGATTGAGGGAGACATCATGGTATATGCCGATGATTTGGCGTGTTGGAGAAGTGGAGATGTGAGAGGTTGAAGCAAATGGGGCTGTGTTTCGCAGAAAAGTTAGAGAAACAGGAATGAATATGAATGTGGAGAAAAAGAGAAATATTTATATATAAACAGGGAAGAGGAGGAGGAGGCAGGAGGAGGAAGTTTGATAGTGGAGGTAAACGGTAGAGAGATTAAAAATGTGGATAGATATAAGAGGGTGCAAAGGAAATTACGAATAGAGAAGGTGGTGTGCAAAGGAAATTTCGAGCAGGATTGAGCAGTAATGGCAGGACTGTAAGAGCAGTATACCCCATCTTGAAAGATAATATATGAAAAAGAGGTGAAGAGAGCAATATGCTGCAGGGAGTGTGACACCATCACTGTTGTAATGAGCAGAGAACGATGGAGCATGAATCTAGAGAATTTCTGAAAGTAGAATTAGACAGCGGAGATATTGGTTTTGTGTACCGTGTATTGGATCGACTACTCCTAGTGACTGTGAGAAACGAGACAGTGAGGGAGAGCGTGGGTGTGGAACTCATGAAGAAATACGTGGGACGTCAGCCCAGACTGGTTGGGGAGATGTGGAGACAACCTGGAAAGGCATGCAGGGAGAGAGAGAGAGAGCTGCCGCAGGAGGTGGAGGTGGAGGCCGGAGGAGTGAGACGCGAGGGGAAGACGGGCGCGAAGAGGGTGGGAGAACACAGTAGAGATTCGTTGAGGAACACAGATTGCCTGCGATGGCATGAGCGATGGCGTGGGGTCGTGAATGGATGCCGATAGAAAAGATGGAAGCGGAGGTTGGCCCCACTGACAGGCTCGTAAGCCTGCACTGGGAGAGAATGTAAGATGTCAAGAAATATAACAATATGAATCACTATCATGTCATGCCCGATCAATTATATTATAGTATAATATTATAATATATATATATATAATATATATATATTATATAATGAAGTCCGTATATATATATATTGAGTATATATATAAGATATATAGTAATATAATATATATAATATATATATTATATATATATATATTGCAATAAGCTATATAATTTTTTTAATTCAACTCAAAAGAGTAAACATGAGACCGCATTCCGCATTCTCGCAATGGCCGTCATCCTCATCTACTTTTAATGATCGATCATGCGCCGCCAATCACCGGAATTCCCATCATCTTCCAGTGCCGCATCCTCAATCCGCATAAGCCGCAAACAGTCAAGATTTTGACATGCGTCGCATCACTAAGTAGTATTATATTATATAAATATATAATATATACTATATATTATAGTTATATATAATATATATTATTATAATATATATATATTAATAGTATATATATATATATATATTAGTTAATTATGCAGTATTATATATATATTTAATAAACTATAGTATATATATTTTTATATAATAATTTTTATTATTATTTATATATATCACTCTTCTGTTTAATGAGAAACACCACACTCTGCATCATAAAAAGGATAAGGACCTATTTATTTTTGGGTGTGCCCTTATTTTGTAAAGTAAAAATTATATAACGACATACGACCAAAGATTTGTTTCATTTGAATTCTTAAATTAGTATACAATAAAATTTTTATGTCAAGTCGGTGTAACATTTTTAAGACGTGGACACCCGCACTGAAAAAGTTCAATTTTTGTCATAATGTTTACGTATAATGTTTTTAGGCGCGGGACTGGCGAGTGAGAGAGAGTCGATCTATTAGTAATTGATCTTTTGAGTTAGAAGCACCGCTTTTATGTGTTTGTTGTGGTGGCTTTTGTGATTATATATATATATATTATGATATATATATATTATATATAGTATATATTATGAGTACTATATTAAGTAATAGAATAAACACTATATACGTAGGTACTCTATATAATAATTAATATATATACAGACGATGGGCGGATATATATATATAGTTAGTAGTAATTATATGAAATTATCGGATATATTAAATATATATTACTAACTCATATATTATCATAATTATGATTATATATATAATTGTAGGTGATAGTCTATATTTTGTTGTAATTGGTATCATGATATATATATGTATATATATATTTATATATATATATATATAATGTATATAGTAATATATATTATATTTATATACTATATATAATATAATTATATATATAATAGTATATAGTAGGGCTATAATGTTATATAGGAATGGCACATGTTTACTGATTTTCTTAATTTTTTACCTATACATTACTTTTCTTTTTCATTTCTTACAGTGGCACTAACATAGTAAGTAATCACAAAAGAGTATTTTTTTTTTTTTGTTTAGTGGGAGACACGAACCGCCAATAAATAACAGGTGCAAAATTACCGTCAAAACGGCAAGTTCTTGCCGTTTTGTTTTTCACATTCGGGTAAAATTAAAATCTTAATGAAAGTGCAACGTAGCATTCGTGAAGTGTATTATATTTTGGGAGAAAGCTAGAATACCAAAAAAACCATTACCTAACTGTGTGACAAAGTTATTGAACCTCTACAAAGTGTGGAAGCAGTTACAAACAGAAATGCAACAAATGTAAAGACGTTTGTTAAGGTCGTACGGTGAAGAGGAGTTCAAAGAAAGAATTGAACCAATAATTTGACAGTTGCGCGAGACACCACTGGTGGCGCTTGAAAATAATGAAATAGAGGAGGATAAAATCTTCTTACAGCGACAGGGTTGCCTGGCGGGTATGCAGAGAAATACTATGCAGAAAAAAAAAAAAAGTAATAGAAAGGAAAATATATAGCAGAGAGGGACAACTTAGAGAGCGATAGTGTTGAGTCGTCTGGCCAGTCACTTCAATGGATCGAGTCGCTCGAATTAGATTTTTCAGAGGGACACTGTGACGATACGCTGCTTGTTAACAGTTATCGGATGAAGAATCAGGGCAGACTTTGTTACCGACTTCCGATCTTTAAACGAACACAGAGTCTGAACCGGTGAGCAAAAGCGAGAAGAAAGGACATCAATTACCACACCGCCAAAATTAGTAGTAGCCTTAGATAGATTGTCCAGTAAGCGTAAGAGACTCCTGCCGTTTATAATCCTCCAAGATACACCGAGAGGCACTTCGACTTAATCTCGATAAATCTTTCGAACCAATCAAGTCTTTCCTATGTCAATGGCGAATTCGAGCGATAGACTAGGAAAGACATGAGGTCAAAAGCTATAAAGGCAAGATTTTCAAAACGAGATGATCCGATGCGGAAAGTCATGACAGTTCATTGATGGGAAGATGTTTACGCTGCGTTTAAGAGCGATAGAAGAATTCAAGAGAGAAGAAAGACTACTCATCAATGACATTACATTTGAAATAGAGTAAGAAAATTCTTGGGATACGCAAAACTAAACAGACTCTTCTGTACAGAGAGCAGCTGAGCAGTTTCTGAGAGCTACTTACTGAGCTGGGCGGCTTAAACAGATAAAAGTTAGCAGATAAATGTGCGTGCGACGCACAACAGCTCTAAGTACAGGGCTTCAATGGTGCCTGTGAACTTTGGAATAAAAACTAGAAAGAGAGTTGATACTTTTTTTCGTGTCGACATCATGTTTATAGATAGGTGGTGCTGAAAAGTGTAAATGTGTAATTAAAATGAAAATATACCGTGACAAGTAGCCCAGACATTGATTTCTTTAAAAATTTAAAGGAAATTGGAAAAACATTGACCAGATCAAGATTCAAGAAAATGGTTGACATTTAAAAAAAATATTTTACTGAACAGAATTGAAGGATTGTTTACAGTATTCTTGTTTCAGCTGAATGAAAGAAAATCTATTCATCGAGGCACAAACTATGCAGTGACTATATGAGTATCTCTCAATATTGTTATTGGGGATGATGATGCAAACAAACTGAAATAAGGCGCTCAGGGTGCATGCATCAAGGGCGAGTGGTGTTCATAACAGGCCATTTAATGTCACTAAGAATGTATTTGATGCATTCCGAATGAATTTGATGCAATTAAAGACAAACAACACTGGAAGATGTTTGCTTATTTATTGTGACTGTCCTATGTGAAGCCTTGCTTCAATACAGGGCTTTGGCTGTAAAGGACTTTATCAAGAAGTTTGTTTTCTATTTGAGATGTTGAAGCAGTAGCGAAAGATAGAACAACAGATTTCTAACGGCTGTCTTGGAAAAAGTTTTGCACACTATGTTGTCTAGAGGCAAGTAGTCATTCTATGCCGTCTTTTTGTATGACAGAACGTTATATCAAGAACCAGAAAATAAATATGGTAACACAACTTAACATTGGAGAGTTTGCAAAGGAATTGTCATAAAAGGATATGTGCATACAAAGAAGACACTGACAAGCTATTCGTATGGTAAGTATAAGTTTAATATCTCTTGTTTTTAATGTTGAACTTGTTCTTTATTTAAGTTTGTTTAAATTCAATATTTATTGATTCTTATTTTGATTTTATTTATTTATCTTTTCATTTTTCTAAGGAAAAATTTGGAATGCGTTCAGTAATCGTCGAGGAGCAAATATCTTGTTTCCCTCGCTGAAAAATAAGCGCATGTTCTTGATGAGATTTCGCTTCTAAGTGGGAAAATAATGCCGTCCTTTGCAGAAGCGCACATACCATCAGTTATCTTCTATAAAAGCGTTAAATGATCTATTCTGAATAGAGCGAGTAAAATTTAATATGCAGGACTGTTAATGGGCCTAGCATACTGTGTTTGAGAAGAGCAAAATCAATTCATTCTACAATGTGTTTAAGAACATAGGAAATTGTATCCAGACTGTAAAAAACACTTAAAAGAAATCATCCTCAATAAAACCGATCTTTATTTTAGTTTACAAATAAATCACTTAAGTATTATATAATTGTTTTGTACTTTACAAATTAAGTTATTAGTCGTACATTAAAAATATGTGCGGATAAGAAGTAAAAATATTATATATAGTAATATATATAATTATATTAGGTAAAGGGTATATATGTCTATATAGTATAATATATATATTATATATATATATATATAATATACTATATATATATATATTATATATAGTATATTATATGTTTGATTCCCATAATTGTATAGAGCGGATAGCTTATGTATTATATATATATATATAAATGATATATAGCTATATATATATAATAATATATTAATATTAGTAGCAGGCATCTGTTGTGGAGCAAAGTCGCCACAGGTTAGACAGTCGAGTTTCTTATTGGAGGAAAATATTAGTGTCACAGAACAAGTAATTATTATTAGAGTATAACAAATAAAAAAAGGAATAAAAAATAGAAGGCATGGTTGTATCATTTAATATTTTTTTTACCTTAATTTATTCTCGCTAATTATTTATTATATATATAATATATATATATATAGTATAATATAAGCGATATATATACAGTTATATTATCTACTAATATATATATAGTATAGTATATTATAGTATATATATATATATAGTAATGAAGGTATAAATGTGAAGTTATATCAACTGTCGTCGCCGCATTTTCAACGAACCTCAAATTCGCCTGCCTTGTGAACTATGACTTGATTGACCTTTGACCTGACACTTGGCACGACCATTCATGAACTAGTAGTCCCCTCTTAATAATAATAATAATAATAATATAATAAATGGAAAACACAAATAAATAATAGAAATACAAGTAATAATAATAAATAATAAATCATAATTAATGAATGAATAATAATATAAATGTTGCGTTATTTTAAAATATGCGCGCGTCAGTTTAAGATGGTTTAGGAAGTTACCGTAAGGCTTGATAATGACCATGGTGGATGATTAAGGGTTTAATGCAGGCAACCGTTAACAACTTCTCTCTTCTAAAAAATTGCCCCATAAAGATCAAACCCAATTTTTTATGTATATTAAAACTCGTAATACAATATGCATCATAATAATCTGATCAAGGTTTCAAACAAGCTCTATAGTTTCGGCTTGTGACTTCCAAGAGAAGCCAACGAACCACTGCAACAAAACTTCCAAGCTGCTTTTCTGTCGCCTTTGTCAGTTTATTCGGGGAATAGTCCTTGCGACTTCTATGATTCTTATTTATTTGTGAGTCCGCACGAAAGAAACCTATCCGCGCTTTAATCTTGCCTTAGATACAGCTTATGGTATGAGAAGCCTATTGCAGGTGAAGATGAAGGCTGAAAACTCCTTCATCATAAAGTAGCTGTGACAGAAAAACTGTTTCTATGGGGGCCTAATTTTTGTGTAGTTGAAAGGAAAGCAATATTTTCCTGGGTCAAACAGGGGTCTCCAATTTGGCACTTTCTTCCTCCCTAAAACTGAACTCAGTCCAACTTTGGTCAATCCCGCTTTGTAGATATCTGCGGACGGCGTCACCCCTGCTTGTCCCGAGACAAGGTAACATGGAAACTGTAAGCGTCTTTGGAGACCCATCAGAAAGGTCACCATTTTGAAATCCTCTCGACTAAATGTCACGAAATTGTTGTTCTTCATATTTTCTAAGGTCTACTTAGCGCATAGGCTTCAAGCTGCTGTGTTCCTCTTTGTGAGGCTTGCACGAGTAAGCAAGGGGAGGAAGATGGATACATATTTTCCATAATGAAATAGCCATAGCTTTGTGATATTCTTGCGATGAACTATCAATAAATAAGGTAGTAACTTCGCATGGGTATACGGCAAATTTCGAAGTGCCTCAACAAACTCTGTCACATGTGTCGGCATTAAAGACGAAAATGCCCGCATCGTGACTGGTGAAAAAAAGTTGAAGAAAAGAGTGGTGACGTTTTTTGCTCGAAGACTTCGACTTTCATCACTCTCATGTAAGCAAATTCCCTCTACTTTGAGTCTAAATGTCAAAGCTCGGCCATTGGCCTTTGGTGAGACAATGATCTCCGATCAAGGTCGTTTTGATGTGTCTTCTTGGTTTGGGGAAATATGGGTTTCTCTCCTCAGCTACGACTATATTTAGGATACAACGACTTCAATCGTCTTACTGAATGTTGCTGCTTTTCTTCTGTGAAAAGAGCTCGGGTTGTCCTCCTTGGAGATGAGTACAGGAAGCTCAGAGAGTATGGCACTTTGGAAATGGATGACGGAAGGTCCTAGATATATGATTAGCGAGGCTCATTTTTGCTAGCCCGACTACTTTATATCGTGTCCACTAAACAGAAGAACAATTTGCTGAAGTGATCAAGGTTGTTCTCTCTTCAAATTCCGTGGATTTCCGCGAATTTCATGGCTTTATTTTCCCACCTGTACCATCCATGAGAAGAAAAAATATATTTAAATCCAAATTTAAATATCTTTCACATAATGTTATTAAAAAGAATATTTGACGACAAAGGTGAACTTTCCCTTAAAGATTCCATAGCTATCAAATCCAGAGATACACATATTTATTATTATATATAGCTATTTAGTAATAAAAATATATGAGTGTTTATAATATAAGGAGTTGATTGTTAATATAATATTTATATATAATTTGATGGTATAATGTATTTAATTATATATCTATATAATTATATATAATATAGTAATATACTATATGAATGCACCCATATTTAGGATACAAGCGTATCTGCCACTTGAACATGTACTAGAAGAGCTGATGAAAATGAACTAACTATTTGATCTTGAGCTTAGGTTCTCTGCATTTTATTTCGTCATCAAGTTAGCCAGCAAACGTTCAAGAAATAAATATGGTGCGTGTAGTCAAAAAAACAGATATGAAATTTTTCTCTGAAATGCAAAATTAGATCAGTTTAGAAAACAGCGGATGTCAAGGTAACAAAAGCAAAGCTTGAAAGAGGAATAATATTATTGTTTCTTTTGCTTTCTACACAGACAAGCAATTAGGAAATAATATGCTTTCAAACGCAAGAATAACAACTGTTTTTTTTTCTTCTTTTTGTGTATATAATCAAATACTTGTATTTCACTGTTACTAGTTATAAATGCTAAGCAACTACTACTAGCTACTGAATCAGATATAAACTACACTATCTACTACTACTACTACTAACCTACTACGTTATACTAATAATGCAACACACCTCTTTGTGCAATCCCAACGCATTAGCAGTGAACAAGCCTCGATAATATCTTAATAGTGCATTTTTCATAAAACGAAATTATTAGTAAAAAAAAGAATCAACTTAACGCGGCTGATCCCGTGATTTTATAAATAAAACATAACAATTATTTATTTTTTCAAAATTGCAAATTTTTTTGTTTGTTTTAATTTTGTTTTTATGTAATCAAATTATAAATAAAGTCAATTTTATCTTTAATTTTGAGTTTTTTGAATATACGTATATATATATACCATAGTATATATTATATTACTATATATATAATATTATTACTATAATAACTATATCATAATATATATTATATATATATTTATAATATATATATATATATATGTAGGTCAATTTGTAGAAACTTTACTGTAGCCTACCGAACAAACCAACTTAACCTAACCTAGGTAAGATGGCTACAACTAACCTAACCTAACTTAACCTATCTAACTTAACCTAAATTAATTTTCATTCTTATAGCCATGTTTGATGTGATCAGGAAACGTTAAGGAGGTTCAGTTGTACAGCTAGCTTGTGAGGTGTTTGACTATATCCTCACTAGTCACAGTATACAATTTTCTAGCAATTTGCCTATATAATATATATATAATATATAAAATTTTCGAAGGTATAGAGTTGTATATCTTTATCTTATATATAAGAAATGTATAGATATATATATATATATTATAGTATAATATATATATTATATAGAGTATATAATATTATATAACTATATATATGTATTGCTTCCATCTTGTCCCCAGATTGGGGAACAGAAAAGTAGTCAGAAGGAAAATGACGTAAGTGGAGAAGGAATGTCCCTCGGCCCACGCTTTAATTATATTATTGGCTATGTTCAACCCACATAACCTCATACCCGTAATGGAACGTTTAAATGAGTTTTAATCATTTTAATAATCAACAACCAATTCTTCAACTTCTAACTATATTTTAACCTTTTTCAACCAATCATTCTCTCTCTTCTCTCTCTCTCTCTCTCTCTCTCTCATCTGCTCGTCTCTCTCTCTCTCTCTCTCTCTCTCGTCTCTCTCTCTTCCTCTCTCTCTCTCTCCTCTCCCGCTCCCTCGTCTCTATCTTAATCTCGCGTATATAGCCCTCATCTGTTATTTACTAAAATAATTTATCGTTTTTCCTGTTGAATTATTCTTCACTTAGAATTTTTGCATTCATACTAAGTCTAAACGCTTACTAAATTCCACAATCTTGTCTCGCGCACGCCTCCTTCCACTGCTAGCTTCATTTCATTGATATAAAGATATTTCTGTTTTCAAATTGTCTTTAAGCTCTAAAAGTTTTTAATCTGACTTTTAACTACTGCAATAATGTTAAAAGAACAAATTAAATATGTTGAAAGATAACCAAAGGCTTGTTGTTGTTGTTGTTGTTGTTAGTTGTTGTTGTTGTTGTTGTTTGTTATTGAAATTATTATTATTAATTAACCTTAACCTCAACTTACTCGCATAGGTCATCTTCCATAAAGATGTTCATACCTTAAAATAAATCTTAAAAAAGACTAATCATAACATTTACAAAATGTACATGAGGCATGAGAAATTTAATTTACAATGTAATTAAATTAAAATGTATTATGAATTAAAATACAATTAAAAAAATTAAAAATGTAATGAAATTAATTTAAATGCGTTTTTTAGCACGCACCACTCTCTACTCCCCCACACGCTTCAATTAAATATATTAACTTTCGTTTTTTCAACAACTTGCAAATGTTTTTTTTTTTATTTTTGTTACTTGCAATTTATATTTTTTAAACATCCTTGGCAACATATTTTTCCGGCATCGAATAAGAACTGTGTAAGATCCTTTCAGAAAAACAGATAGGTTAAAATCGACATTAATGTTTTTTTTATATGGTCGTGATTAGGTGGATAGTTTTAATTTTCGAATTATTTACGTGGATTGTTTTCTCCGGATACAATGACTTTACCTACACGCAACATTACCGGCCAACGTTCAATGAGACAAAAAATGTAGTGATACGAATTTATTTCAGATACTCAATCCCATTTTAATTTTTATTATAAAATTATTACAGTATTTATATATAATATTAATATAGCTGAATATATTATTTGATAATATATTATATATATACTAAAATATATATGGTATATTGATTATTATATGTATATATATATATATATAGTAGTAGCTAGTATATATAATGATAAATATTAATAACGTATATATTATAGGATGTATTCTATAGTATTAGTATATTAAGTATAAATATATATATATAATATATATTGATATATAGTATATAATATATACTATAGTATATATACTTATAGATTATAATATAGTATGATATATATAATATAGTAATATTATATTATATATATTATATTATTAGTAGTATATATAATAGTAGTTATATATATACTATTACTTTGGAGAAAGGTATTTTTTTTAACTGTCTTGATATAATTAGTACTGTCGATATACTTTTAAGAGGATAAGAAAGCTAAGGTCCTTTAAATTTATGAAGCATACCTAGCAGTAGAGGCTTGACAAAGGTCAGTAGTTTACCTTTATTACAGAAAGGTTACAAAACACAGCCACACAGCATACTCGCTACGTATACACAAACACACACACACACACACATATATATATATACATATAGTATATTATATTATATAACTATTACTATACCTATATATTATATAGTAATATATATAAGTATATTAATATATTAGTGATTATATTATACTGTACTATATTTTAATTTACGAAAGAAAGTATCATATTATATATATATATATTAATAATATATATATATCATATATAATATATATATATAATATTTAATATAATTATATATATATAGTATTATATATATATATATATATATAGCAATAATATATATATTAGTATATATATATAGTTCAATTACAAAATCATATGTAATAGTTTTAATTGATTTTGAGGCCGTATTTTATTATTTCCAATATACGGGTTCGGAGGTACTGAGATCAGAACCGCAATTATAAATACAGTGTGAGTCCATATATCGACATGGGTCCGTATTTTTATTAAGAGTAACAATATATATATATATATAACTTATATATATATATATATATTATTATAATCATGGATTTATGGTCTGTTGCAGGTGTTGCATGTACTGCTGTATTGACGGCTGAGTAACGACTCGGTAGTAGTTCGTTTAATGTCAATGCGAGTTTGGTGATAAATTCGTGTACTTGTTGATGCCTTCTTAATATAATATACCTTATATATATATATATATTATATTATATATCTATATATATATATAATATGTTGTGTGTGTGTTGTGTGTGTGTGTGTGTGTGTGATGTGTTGTGTGTGTGTGTGTGTGTTTGCGAAGGTGTGTGTGTGTGTAAAGGTTTGTGGTCCGCAAATAAATTATTCCAGGAGGGTAATTTTTAATGGTTTTAGTGGATAATTTTGAAGATGCCTATTCCTTTGAAAATGAAAAAGAAAAAATAGTCAAAAAATGTTTTATTTTTTTTTTCAAAATTCGGAAATGAGTTTTTTTTTTTGTTTTTTTTTTCTTTTATCTAAACCGGATATAAATTTTGATAATAAGGATTTTATTTCAGACTTGAAAATGATATTATTGGTGTTTGTTCCATCAAAATTTTCGATGCAACTATAAAAAATCTAAAAACAAAACAAAAAAAATGTTTAAAGTTTTAAAAACCGTATAAAAAAAGCTTCTCCCTTCTCTCTCTCCTTCTCTCATCTCGTCTCTCTCTCTCTCTCTCTATATATATATATGTATATATACTCCTATATATATTATATATATACTTAATATATATATATATATATATATATATATATATATATATATATATATATATATTTAATATGGTTTTGTGCGGTGAATCTGAAGAGAGTTTACGATGGACCCAAAAATAAGGTCACTCCACACCATGCTACGGTCCGACTACTCAGGGGAAGACTGTCCTTGCTAGCCCCATATATATATATAATATATATATATATATCTATAATATATATATAGATATATATAATATATATATATATATTATAGTATATATGATATATATATAGTATATATATATATCTATAGTATATTATATATATTATATACTATTATATAATATATATATGTAAAAGTATTTTACTGATATATGTTGCTCGGAAATCGGCCGATTAACGCAGCGTTTCGGAATCTTTCTGGAAATGACAATGCAGATGATGCGTTTGCGTTTTTAAATGAAAAGATAGCAATATTTTATCTTTAAATCTAGTGTAATATTGGTACTAATAAACTTTGGTACTAAAGATTGTCAAAATTTTTTGATCATCTGGCACCGTCTCAATGGTCACCAGGATTTAGCAATACTTTTATTCAAGAAATCCTGATTTTTGGTTTTCAATTTTTTTTAGTTGATGGTGTGAATGCCGAAAGAAGTAGGATGTGTTAATTCGAGTCGCTCTGCTAAAATAATATAATATATATATATTATATAATATATATATATTATATATTATATATATAGTACTATAATTATATATATATATATATATATATATATATCTATATATATATATATATAATATATATATATATAGTATATATACTCATATATATAATATTAATACTATAGTATATATATATAGTAAAAATTATTGGTTAATATTATTTTTAGGTAAAATTTTTAGTTTTTAATTTTGGGATTTTAAATTATAATATTAGTTTTTTTAGAGCAAATAATAAATAAAAAAATCAAAATGAGTAATGATAAGCTATGCACAGTTTTGGATGTAGCTAAGGTAGTAATATATATTATATATAATATATATATATATATCTATATATATATATATAATTATATATTATTATATATATATATGATATATATATTATATATATAATATAATTAGATATATATATATATATATATATAGCAAATTTGTAAGAAACTACTGTGACTACCGAGGTACCTAACTAATTAACATAACTAACCTTACTTACGCTAACCCTAACTTTACCTAAATTAATTTTCATTATTATACAAGTTTGTGATCAAGAGAACTTAGGAGGTTCTTGGTTTTACGCTTAATCCTTGGGTGAGGTGGTTGACGTATATTCTAACTAGTCACAGTACAGTTTCTACCAAATTGTATCTCTATATATAATATATAAAAATATATATATATATATATATATAGTATATATATATATATATATATATTATATATTATATTATAAAACTATTTACATATTTATAATAAAAAATATATATATATAGTATATATATAAAGTATATAGATATATTATATTATAATAATATAGGTATTATATAATATATATATATGTATATATAATATATATATATATATATTATATATATATATATATAGTATATACTGATTTATCAAAGCCCTTGCAACGTATATGAAATGACTCCTCTTGATCAGACTTTTCCACAGAATATCCTTTTCAAATCCAATTCTGACCCCAGACTTGACCTCAATGCTCATTCGTACGCGTACTTCACTTCTTTGACTTTTCAAGCACCGTGTTCGGATCATTTCGGCCATTGGTTCGATTTAATAATTGGGCATATTTGTAGATACTGTACTGTGACTACCGAGGTACGTAACTTAACATAATCTAACCTAACTTAACCTAAATTTCATTATTATACCAGTTTGTGATAAGTAAACTTCCAAGGTTATGAAACTACGCTAGGCTTGCGAGGTTATTGAAATACAACCTCACTAGTTACAGTACAGTATCGACAAATATGCCAATAATTGTTTTCCCAAAACTCAGAAGTTAATTTAAATACAAAAGACGATATTGTCTACCTCACAATCTGACTACCATATCTACTAGTTACTAGTATTCTTCTAACGGTTAACCATACAATAATATACCTACTATGTTTGAACTAGTTACTAGAAAGACTAGATAGGTTATTAGATTCAAAATCATTGATTACATAATCATTCTTCGAGGTACTATATTAAATATTTATATATTTTTTAAAAGGGTTGTTGGGGTTTTTAAAAAAATATATGAATGTTAGTAATAAATTTCAATAGTAAAGTATCTTAAATAAATCGGCCAAACTAAAGAAGTTACCCGCTTGATATCTCGAAAACTAAGATAGGTACAAGAAAACTGATAACATATATGGAATCAGCGTATGAAATATGTATGGAAAATGAAAAAAAAAATTTACTTTTTTATTTTATTTTTTTTATATCTCAAAAACTACGATAGGTAGAAGAAAACTAATAACATATATAGAATCAGCGTAAAAAATTCTTTTAGGGGGCTCGAGCCGACGGTAGGACAGAGGGGGACGTTTTCCACTTACCCGGCGCAAAGAAGGGGCAGAAGGAGCCCCACCCGACACTAAGCCACTACCAATGTTTTTCTCAAACATTTGGTATCCCCATCGTCCCCCAGAGGCCACTCCTGATAGCTCTTTGCGGTTTACCCTTGGGAATTCTTTTAGTTAAAAAAAAAGTCTTTTTTAATACATATTTCATACGCTGATTCAAATATTTATTAGTTTTGTACCTATCGTAGTTTAATGTAAAAAAATAAAAAAATAATTTTTTTCATTTTCCATACAAATTTCTACGCTGATTTCATATCAGTTTCAGCACTATCTTAATTTCGAAGATATACTACGGGTAACTTTTAGTTTCACCAATAAATCTACAAAAAAAAACTAATGGAATGATAAATTACACTTAATTTCATGAATCCTCTGCGGTCAACGCATCTCGAAGAAGCCAGACATGTAACTAAAAACTATAACAACTAAAAGAAAATTAAAAATTTATTAATCCGAGAACATTTTTATCCATTTTTTAAAAATAAAATAAAATATAACGCTTTTGAAAAATTTAAAATGTTAAAAAGATAGAAAGCTGTATGATAAGCATCGTTTTTTGATAATTACTCAGTACCGAGAAGAAGCGCGCAAAGTTGCCAAATGTTGATTTCTTTTTTTTTTTTTTAACTAAGAATACCCCACGGGTAAAACTTAAAATTGACAGAGTCAGGGTTTCTCGACCTACCGGGGGGGGAGGCTTCGTCCCCCTCTGTCCTCCGTCGGCTCAGACCCCCTAAAAGGATATAAAAAGAAAAATAGCATTTTCTTCCAAAGCGTAAAAATAAATACTATTTGGTAACTCTTTCTCTCGTGAACTACTGCAAGGATTCAAGGTCAATCACAGCATACGCTTGCCAGATCTAAGATTACACTAATATTTAAGGTGTTTATTAATAAATATGAATAAAATAATTTTTTAAGTTTCATCGATGAATTGCTTGTTGAAATTAAAAATGTTATTTATTTTCCTGTAGATGTTATAGTTTCTAGTTATATGCCTGGCCTCTTCGGGATGCTGGCCCGACCCTGCATTAGACTACTTATAGATTCTGAATATTTTGAGGGCTTGAGTGGCAGAATATGGGCTGGGATTGGTCGTTTGGGGTTTTTATACTACAAATGCATGACAGATTGGGTATAGCGTTCCCCCCTACGGGCGAGTCCGTTCCCCTTCTACCACCCCCTTTTATTCTAGTAAAGTCATATTATTTTCAAACGTACGTTGTTAGTCTCGAAATGAAAAATTTATATAAAATTTTTAAAACTGTTACCATTGACATTTATTATTAGCTTCATTGTCCAACTACTGATAAATATTAAATTAAAATCGTTATAGTTAAGCAGAACAATCGAACCGTAATTTTTTAATTAAAAATATATTAAAGGTGAAGGGGGGGGGGGAGGAGATCGCTTTTTATAATTGTAAGCCTAAAGGTAATCACTGATAGCCAACAGATTTTGATTGTAATATATATATATATATATATATATATATATATATATATATATATATATATATATATATATATATATATATATATATATATATATATTAAGGGATGCACCGGATCTCCGGCTCCGGCCCAGCCACAGCCGGAGTTCCAGCCCTTTAAAGATCTCGGCTCCCGGCAGGAGGCCACTAGTCTCAGCTTTCTCAGCCGGGAGACCTATATTTTTAAAAGGTATTTTGACAGTAGACATAGTTTAATTTTCTAATAAGAGGGATATACTGCAATGAATTTATTTAGAAGAACTGATTCATACAAAAAGTGTAAAAGAATTATTTTTATTGATAATTAATATTAGTCAAACTAATAACTAATATTATAATATAATATATATAATAATATGAATGGGCCTATATGACACCATTTACTAAATTGGACTAATTATTTTAATAAACAACTTAAAGGGTTTGATATCAAAATGACACTAACAAAAAATACACTTTTGATAAATCCAGCTTTAAAATACAATACAGAAATAGGTATAAAGAAATTGGTAAAAGAACTTTTAGTTAATCTATCTTGCGATTAACAACATTTTCTGATATATTGAGTCGCTGTAAAATTTGCTCCTTAATCTTTTATTAAATTTTCAAAACTTATCAAAGACTAACATTTGGAACTATATATATATATATATATATATATATATATATATATATATATATATATATATATATATATATATATA
This sequence comes from Trachelipus rathkii, assembly GCA_015478945.1. Classification (NCBI taxonomy): domain Eukaryota; kingdom Metazoa; phylum Arthropoda; class Malacostraca; order Isopoda; family Trachelipodidae; genus Trachelipus; species Trachelipus rathkii. The sequence goes on from JABUQX010109301.1 coordinate 29,800, forward strand.
ATATATATATATATATATATATACTCTTCTATATATATATATATATATAAGGTGCATGTACCAGCTGTTATGGATACTGTATAGAGTATCTAATATAATTTTTAAGAAATTTAAAATTATATTTGTAAACACAAAGTCAGCAGAGGAAAGTTAAATAACATGCATTATTTATGTAACCATTATTCTCTAATATTTAAAATCAATGCTTTTCAATAAAGATAGATAAGTAAGCAGTCAGTGGTGTTGGAGAAGACGATTCCTTTTACTTGTATAAATATTTCCCGCTTGGCTAAACATTCTCACGCTAAATACACTTGAAGGTGTGGGGCAGAGAGATATTTCCTAGCTAATTGGTAAGATACAATCAGAATAAAGAGCTTTTCTTTTTCTTTCCACCACAACAATTAATCAGAATCTGATTTTCGTTCCATAATTGGAGGTGCTGAAAAATATTTATCCACACTACTTTGTCTAATAAATCTAATTCATCCTGTTTACTCACACTAACGTTATACATCTTAACTTTTTTTCTTCTTTGATCAGTTCCACTTGGTTTGATTATGTCTCTACATTTTCTTCTGACGATTTTCTTGTAGCATGTCATCAAAGCACTTCCTGAAAATTGAATGTGTTCCTTCCTCAATGTCTGCGTTTCATTTCAGATTCTTCCTTGTGAATATATGTATGAGACTGATCCATTGTAGTCATCATTGTTCATCAGTCTGAACTTAATGTATCTGAGCTTTCTTTAGCTTCTATAAAAAGTTTCTTCTTCCTTGAGCATAAATTTTATTTTATTTTGAGTCAATAATATCAAAGAACTAATTTGTATTATTGGATTTAGAACTGTTACAATTTTATATAAATTTCTTCTCTTTAATGGTACCAAAACGTTCAGTAACAGAATTTATAAGTTCATCTTTTATAGACACCACTATTCTTCCATGTTTTTGCTAAATATTTTGCAATACATTAACTGCAGGTATTACAAAAGATAAGTACAGCATCACCACTCGCCGTTTTAGTTAATTCTTCAAATGGTTGTAGCAATCTAAATACATTCTCCATTGGCTTCCGGTGATTTGCATTTAGATATCTAGATTGTTTTCGAATTTGAAGAATATATAGTTGCAATTTTTTGCTCTATGATCTTTGCAGCATATAATATGATGAATTCCATCTTGTTCCACATCTTTGATGTGTTGTGTTTTGGCAAATTTTGAGACTTTTGAATTTCAGTTAACTTAGTTGTAGCAATTGGTGACCTACTAAAATGACCTACAATTTTCCTACACTTAAAGTAATTAAATCTTTAGTTGATTTTTAAGAAAAATAAAACATCATGATGCTAGCTGTAAAACATGTCTCATATATAACACCTGTCGCTCTCATACCTTTTTGTAATGTTAGGTGCATTATCTGTAAGGACAACATGAATATTTTCTTTTTTTTAAATCCCAACTCTTAAGTATTTCCTGCTTTTTAGACATATATTTTCTGCTGGTGGGAAACACTAAAACTACTGATTTGTAATGTTCCACTCTTCCTTTGGAAATCTTTATCAATCCAATGCCTGACATACTTATAAAGCTTTCAATGTTATATGAGCAAATCCAAATATCTGATGTTTATGATATTGCTTGAATTTCTTGCAGCTGAAGTGTTATTTGTTCTTTACCCATATATATATTTGTTGGGATAATCTCTTCTGAAAAAGTACCTCCTTGATGGAATATATTGTACGTGATTTATTAATCTCATAAGACCAATGTCTTCAACAAAAGAAAATGGCAGATTGTCCACAGCAATCATTTTTCCAATTTGAAATGAATTTCAGTGCTTTTTCTCATTAAGGTCCCAAATCTTTGCTTTATCAGTTATTTCAAACAGTGCAGGCTGAAGAAATCTTTTTAATAGAGGTAGAAGTTGATGATTGGATGGACATGGATCATCATCTGCTGTGTCAGTGATATCATGTTTTCTTTTTCGGCCACTTTTCCCTCTTGATGATTCAGATATTTCTTTATCTTCAAATATGTGGTTTAATGTTTCTTTTCAAGATGATCCAGTAAGGTTTTGTACTATAATATTTTGAACCTTTTTGGGTTCCTCTTGATAGTAATGTATTACCAGTAGAGCACAAGTAGTTCACACTTCACGGGTTTATCCCTCTTCAAGTAGTGTAACTTCTCTAAGTAGTTACTACTTGGGATCCGGACGGGGAAGGTGCATGATAATTGCATGTTTAGAGTCAATCCTTCATATATATATATATATATATATAAATATATATATATATATATATATATATATATATATATATATATATATATATATATATATATATATATATATATATGCTATATATATATATATATATATATATATATATATATATAGAAGGTAGTATAAATGGAATTACATTCTCCGGCCAGGAGACTCCGACCTCCGGCCGGAATTAAATTTTTCATTCCCGGCCTTCGGCTCTCCGGCCTCCGGCCAAATTTACTCTCCGATTTTCCACTAATATATATATATATATATTATGTAAAGTCGTTTCATGATTTAAAACGAACTTTTCGAGTGAATACGCAAATATCAGTTGTCCGGGTCTCGGCCTCTAGTGGACGATGGGAGACTTCGTCTGCTCTCTATGGCTCGAGCCTAAATAGAAGTTCAGGAAACATTTCCATTAGGGTGCTCGAGCCGACGATGGGATTCATTTTCCATACAAATTGCATACGCTGATTCCAAATATGTAATTGGTTTTTCTGTAAGAGTGTCGTACTTACTTTTCGAGATATATCTGTGCCCTTAATCTGAAGTTTGGCATATATATATATATATATATATATATATATATATATATATATATATATATATATATATATATATATATATATATATATATATATATATATACTATATATATATATATATATATATATATATATATATATATGGCAATAGTCTAGTTAGTGTTCGATAATCGTTATTTTTTTAAATGTAATCGATATTTTGATATGGTTATGAAGCAACGTTGCCATAAAAAATTGCAACAATTACGATATATTTATAGAGAGATAACGCTTTCAGGGTGTTATATTTTTTTCTTATGTTCGAGAAAAAATAAGTAAGGTTTATAAGTTTTTGTTAAGAAATGTAGACATTTTTATTATTAAAACTTATCTGCAAACTGTGAATATGACAGTTTGTACAATGTTATTTCGAGACGTTTATTTAAGGATCTTCCCAGGAAGATAACTAAGATATTCGCTGTCTGGCAAAAAAAAAAAAGAAAGACAATAAAAAAAATTAACTATATAAATTTGGTATACCAATTTTGGGTATATTAATGCATGGCATAGAATCCTGTGTCTACAGGGGATTCTGACCCATTGTGTTTATCAAACGTTTTCCTTGCACTTCCCACGATGATCTTCTCTCCTTAATCTAGAGATTTGTTATTATTATTATTATTATTATTATTATTATTATTATTGTCGATGTGTTGAGACGATGTCGCTGCCATAACAAATGTTATAAAATAACCACTGATAAGGACCACAGTCTTCAAAAGGGGGGTGGGGGGTGCGCGAATGCTTGGAGAACATATTATGATTGTTGCAGCTAAAAGGAAGAGTGAATGATAGGAAATTGAAGGGAATGGAAAGTTTAAAAAAAATTTTAAATTTTCATCTGTTTTTTTCTTTTATAAAATTTAACTATTCAAAATGTTTTTTTTTTTTTGTTCATTCTGCTTTTTTTAATTTAGTTTAATTTGTTTTTCGTGATTAAATTAATTTTTGAGAATAATAATAAATAAAAATGAGAGAGAGAGAGAGAGAGAGAGAGAGAGAGAGAGAGAGAGAGAGTGAGAGAGAGAGAAATTCAGATATATTGTTCACACTTCCCAATGAATATTAGAAACCCCTTCATAAGCTTTAAAATAATATTTAACATTTAATTATCCTATACTAACCTAACTACTGTAATGACTAAGACACACACACACACACACACACACACACACACACACACACACACACACACACACACACACACACACACACACGATGGTTTATGAAGGACAAAAGTGTAAACATAGTTGATTCACACACACACATATATATATATATATATATATATATATATATATATATATATATATATATATATATATAGCTATGTATATATATATATATATATATATATATATATATATATATATATATATATATATATTTATATATATATATTTAGGAAAATATTTATATATATATATATATAAATCAATGGTTTATGAGGACAAAAGTGTAAACATAGTGATGCACACGCGCGCACACGCACACATTAGAGCCGGTTAGTTAAAAAGGTTTGGAACTACAACGGTATATTTTAATCGCCACGTTACCCGACGAAAAGTTCGCTCCATCCCCAACCAACCGATGGGTTAGACGTCAGAGAGTAGGCCTGGAATCGATCACTGGATCCCTCGATTGCGAATTAGGAGCTATACTAGGTACTGCTGTATTATATGTGCCTACTTTCTTAATAACTCGTGCAATTTGATGCGGAAGAATTTGAAGGGGGTGAAGATGTGGAGAGGAGTTTCAATGGAGAGGATCTTGTCTCTTTGCTCCGCTCGGCAATCAAACGGCGACTTCAACTTTAAGTCATAAACCCGCCGGCAACATTGTATCATTACGTTTTATACTTCGGATGTTCTTTAACTTAAAATTCAATTAAAAATAAATTAACGAAGGTTAAAAATTAGAATTCGTAACTATCTAAATAAGAACTTGGCAACTCTTCAGGACGAAATTTGATTCTATTAAATAACTTTTCCGATTCTTTGTTAAAAATTAGACACGATTTTTATACGGTTTAAATTCTTCAATTGTATTATAAGTGATTTTCAATCAACTTTTTTTTTTTTTTAAAAATGCAAAATTTAGCATTTTTGGACATTTTCCAACGAACTTAACGAACCATAACGTAATCTCACCTACTAACCTAACCTTCCAAAATAAAAAAAATATAATAGTAATCTAGCACTAAAATGCCAAAAACTGCTAAATTTGGGATTTTATTTTATATTTATTGAAAGGCATTTAAAATTAAATTTAAACTTGTGAATTCATTTTTGAATGAAGACATGACGGGCTAAAATAGAATTCGCAAACCGCTCTTAAAATTTCGCGACAAAAATTTTTTTTTTTTTATTTTTCTTACAAATTTTTATTGTGAATATATATATATATATATATATATATATATATATATATATATATATATATATATATATATATATATATATATATATATATATATATATATATATATACTAA
>JABUQX010109303.1:0-67509 GCA_015478945.1 Trachelipus rathkii
CTTTTCGTCATAAATGAGACCTGCAGCACTGAAAAGACGCTCAGTAACGACACTTCTTGAAATGCATGCTAAGTATTTCCTGGCGAGTTCTACAAGATGTGGAAAGCTTTTACAATTATCATGCCGCCAAACCATTGGATCTTTATATGTTTATAAGCGTTTTCGCTTTTTTTTTGATATTCTTCGATCTAAAGATAGTGTGGTCTTTTGAACCGCTGCTGAAGAAGACTCTTCCATGTTCTGCTAGAAGAAAAAAATTGTAAAAAATTCATGAATTCAATAATGATTTCGCTAACGAAGATGGTATTTGGTGTGTCTGTTCCTGTGACCTTTTACTTTTTATTGGCTGGTGATATTTCTGCCTTTATCAGCATTTCATCACATAGGCATCCTAAATTAATTTTAACCCTCTGCTGAGACAGAGTGAGTTCAAAAAATTTAGTGTGTTGTACCTGAATCCAGAAAGTTTATTTGCACCATGCATTCAACGTTTTTTGGCCAAAGTTTGAAATCTATTATCTATCTCCAGCATGAGTGTTTTCTATCATCTTTGGAAAGTCCCTTACTTTTTAATAGCAGTATTTAGCCCAACAGCTTATATATATATATAATATATAATATATATATATAATATATATATATATATATATATATATATATATATATATATATATATATATATATATATATATAGTAATATATATTTATTATAAATATATATATATATATATATATATATATATACTATTAATACATATTATTATCTGCCAACTATATATATTATATATAATACTATATTATATATATATAATTATATATATATATTATATATAAGTATATATATATATATTATATATACTATATATAGTATATATATATATTTATATATAATATACTATATATACGATGTACATACAGGGGCAGTGGCATCACCACGTTTCTTTCATAATTTCATAGATTGAATACTAATCGCTATCAGCTAAAATATTTGCGGTATGCGAGATAGAGAAAAAATGATGCGGATATCCGCATATGCGGATGCGGTATGCGGATATCCGCTACACCTCTAATATATTATATATTATATATAATATATATCATATAATATAATATATAATTATATATATAATAATATATATTATATTAATTAATATATAAATATATATATATTTATATATATATAATATATTATTATTATATATATATTTAAGTAATATATATTAGTATATATATTGTTAGCATTGCTATAGGAGATAATAAGGTATTAACGTACTCACAGGCTATCTGTGAGCCGTGTAATATGTATAATTATATGTCCCCTGGATATTATATATTATATATACCTCTTACATGGGATGTATAAAGCATTGCAAGAGATAGGTTGTTAGTCATCATTTGACTGATATCGAGTTACGGGTAGAATACCAATACCTGGTATCGAGAAGATATATTTTTACTACGACATTGAAATATACGATATTGAGATTTTATACTAATCAATTCGCTTATTTAGTTCTGGCTTTACGTGCTTAAGTGTAAGATATAGTATAACAAACTTAATTTAATATATTAAATATATATATATAATATAATATACTATATATATATATAAATAATATATATATAATATATAATTATATTAATTAATATTAATATATATATATATTATTAATATATATAAGTTATATATTATATATATATTATATATATATATATATATATAGATAATATATATATATTATATATATTATATATTATATATATATATATATATAAATTATATATATATTATATATATGTATATATATATATATTATATATAATATATATATATATATTATATATATATATTAATATTACTATACTAGTAAATTATTAATTGATTTTATTAAAAATTGCTATTTTTAATAATAAGCTGTTATGAAATTTATTTTTTTTCACTGGTTTTGAACTTTATTTTAATACTACACCGTAGATAATATTATATAAATATTTATGGTATATATTATTTTCAACTAAACTTCAAAGTATATTTGATGTGCAGTATATACTGGCAACCAATGACAGATTTATGAGTGAATTACTCCAGTGTTATTAATTTTCACGTTTCAGGTTGTCATGTCCTGATTCACTGTGGAGAGTGTAGTGTGTTAGCGATGTATGATAACGTAGTAGCCTATTATTATAGTTATTAATTATCGTGATTTGCAAGGTTTTTATATATGTAATTAAATTTTTATAAAATAATACCATTATTTTCTATGAAATATTTTAGGTTTATTTATAAAAAGTGACAAAATAGTTTGTTAAATTAGTGATGATCCAGGTAAGGGTCAGACAGATTAATGTTGTAATTATAGTGCAAGAGTGTAAGCAAACTATAAAAACTAGAAAGAATAAATAGCTCAGTCAAATAAGATAGTAAGCCTGCTTTATTGAACTCAACACTCAGTTAGTAATATAAAAAAGGAATTGAAAAATTACTAGGTTCACTCAATTATGAGCCTCAATAGGTTGGCAAATGTGAAAATAGAAAAACAGAAACACCCAGAGATTAAAGAAAAAATAGTATTTCGAATGACTCTGAATAATATAAGGAAGTACATATCATGTAGGAAACCTTTCCAATGTTCTATCAGTCAGATGGAGTTATATTATTTCTAGAAAACCGTCAATAGGATAAGAGGCTATTAGATGCTGGATTAAAAGCCTTTAATGTTCACAGAAAGGACTCATATTCAATTGATCTTGTAGAGCAATGTAAGTCAGGTAAAGAGTTGAACAGATAGTCTTTAGTTCTTATTATTCACTCAATAAAAGAGCATAGATATAGTATAAATTACTCAATGACACGTTGAAATATTACATTAATTTACTTGAAATATTATTACAACCATCTATGTATTTAAAGTCATATGAATTTTGAACAGTTGTTTGAGACTACTTGCTCATTCAATCTTTTATGCTTTTCCATTAATCTAGTTCATATTATGAGGTTTTTATGATTGCTCATCTAGATTTTGATTATATGCTCTGATTTGTAATGCCCACAATGTGCGTGTCTTTGAGTTTATATCTGGCAGTAATGACTAGCAGTAAAGGGTAATATCACAGGTGAGGAAGTTTAAACCCGAAAGTGCCTGTGAGAAAAAAACTCTGGTATGTAATAAGTGTCCTCACAGAAAAGCATTGGAGGTGTGAGTATAAATATTGGTTGATCATTGCTGAATTTCTGTGGGGTGCGGCTACGTTTCCGTACTGGAAGAGGTTGTTTTGTAAAAAATTTTGATTTTAATTTTCTGTGAGCACTCTCAAGTGATCTACGAGCACTTTATAAGTATCTTGTTCTCAAGAATTTTATACATCGCAACAAGGTTATGATGTTTTGTAGATGTAGTATGAGATCCTTGAAAATTATTCAAAGTTATTTATATTTCACCCTTTGTCTGTGTGCCTGCCTGATTTCCTCGCAATGAGAAAAGTTTAGTAGAGTTATCGTCTGAAACGTTGGATATTTATCTAGTATGTATTATCTCGTTACACGCGAAATTTAGCTTCTCTAGGATGTATATAGGGGGTTCCTCCCCTGAGAGCGAACGCAAAAATTAGTTTGGGTTTTTTTTTCCCGGGCGACCGGCCCCTTTGACGCGTCCTAATGAAACGATTCGGTTAGCGCCTAGAGGTTCCTAGTTCGAGCCTTGATGACGTTAATCTCGTCGTAAGACGAGGCGTGTATACATACCCCTGCGTTCCCCCCGTAAGAGGGGACCGCAGCCTTAAAAAAAATTGATTCGTTAGAAGGCTGAAAATTTGGATACGAAAGAATCGATTCCCTTTGGAATCGATTCTCGTATGAGTATTATATTCGTATTGAGGTGAAAACGATCTGTAAGGAATCGTTTTTGCGCACTACGAACTCTTGCTCCGCTCCGACTCGACTCCGGCTCCTGGTCCGCATCGAACGCAAGCCAGGCCTGCACTTGGACTCCAACTTCCGACTCCGCTTTAAGCCAGAAGCGAACGACTTCTGGCTCAGCACTCTGAGAGTTTTTCCTATATCTTTGTTTTAGTAGTAATAGTATATGAAATATTAGGCTCCGGCGCCGCTCAAGCCTATGGCTTCCGATTAAAGTGTTTTTATATCGATATGAGTTTTAGAATGTATACAGCTTTCTGTAGATTTTTCATATGTAAAATTATGTTATATAGTGCTGAGATGGGACGTGCGTCGTCGAGTTATGACAGATGTTGAACGGTTCCCTCATGCGCGTCCACTGAAAACGATCCCAATACCTCGTATGAAAACATTCTAATGGGTCGGAGTGTAATGGCAGAACAAGTTGGATAAGCGAGTGTGTTGTGTTTATGCTAGATATAGAATAAGTATGTGGTAGCGGAACGGAGTAGTAGTTGTTGGCATCGCACCGGCACGCTTCCATGTCAGTGCGGGGCTCTCGATGGCTAATTACTCTATAGACTCCTCATTTCACGTATTAGCCTATTCTCTTTTCTATGTATACTTATCTCGAATTACTTCTCTGTCTTCCTAAATTTTCTCGTGGTTTGTCTATGGTGAATTACATTAACTTTCGCCTGTTTGTTTTAACTAAACAATGTTTGCTTGAGTATGTAGTTACTGGGTTCTTTATAATCTCGAAAAGAATAGTTGTGCTCGACAATCATGTTAAAAAAGAATTTTGAGCAGAATAATAGAATAATAAGCTACAAAACTTAAAATTTCGTTTAGTTCCGCTTTTATGTTTATAACTTACAAATATACGTTTTTACGCTACCTGAAACATCAGTAAAATCAGTAAAATCAAAACTGCCTCTATCTCTCAATCCTCTGAGACTATTTATTAGCATTATATGATCTACATTCCGGAGATGCTACTGGTTCCAAGTTCCATAGATTTATCATCCTTGAACAACTTGCTTACGATATGTTAAATACCCCAAATGCACGCAACCTAACTCAGTTAATCCAACAAGAAATGCCCTCCTCCATCCCCTTATACCATTGCATATATATCCTATTGATTAGTGTACCTATGTAATCCAACATATTTTTACTAAACAAATTGTTCAACTCTTACATACCGTCCTAGTTGATCCCTCCAGGTAAGATCAGTAAATCAGACATGATCGACTACCTGCATACACAACCTCCTTTAGATTCCATTTGACATCTAAACTTCGGAGTTTATAATTTGCATCTATTATTTTCAAGTCATATTTGTCTTAATAAATATTGCATGTGTGATCATCTCCCTATAACTCTCAGTAATACAGGTGAACATCCATAATATATCCCAGTCATACCCAGTCTATCCCATGTGCCAACGATATCTATTTGAAGCCTAGTTGATCCAAAGCGATGTGATCTATTTGAGTGTATAGTGGATCTATATGATGTCTGATTGATTCTCAATGATTCTATTGATTCCAGGCTTTCGATATATATTTAATTTACACAATAAATAAAACAACTATTACTATCATACTCGTAGAATAAGTCCCACGGTATACGCCCAGTACAGTTATAAAACATGCACCACACTCCTGAATCCTACTCCCAGCTCAATCGTGTACGGCATGTTCTGTGTGTTGCCACTTGATTCGCTATTAAGAATTCCTTCTTATTTCCGTACTGTACTTATCGAGCTGATAACTTGATCTATGTGGAATCATCATCAGTGTGTCTGATGTTATCACTTTGGTCGGGTACTGGTTCTAACCACAAATAAACAAAATATAAACACAATGCGTTATTTTCACGAAGCACCCTCCATATAAATTATTGCTCAAATTAAATCTTACTACTCGTCAATCAAGATACTTTCAGACTTAGGGGTAAGACGCTCGTACCGCATTCTGAACTATGGGTGATGAAATTACATCGTACCTCAAACAACCTCGGCAATTATACTGAGGTCCTCTTTTGGGGCGACGCTTCTTCAATAAACTATGAGATTAACTTCTATCAACGGCGCTCTCACGTACAAGCCAGAAAGTAATAGACAAGGTTAGGTACAAGAAGTCTTCTCGCGGATATACTGTACATCCATCATTGCTAAGAGGGATCTCAACATAAACAAGTGGTATGAGAGTTATATTAACATGATAATATTTAACTAAAATTTATCATAACATTGGTTACCGATAATCACTACTTTTCTAGCAATATATACTTCGTAACGTCTACATTAAAACATGAGCTCCATAGCAATAAGAGCGAACATTAGACTAACATGAACTAAGAGACATCATAAGTTATCAAGACAAACCAATGAACCACACAAACCTACCACCTCTCACGCCATTAAGAGAAACTTAACAGTTTAACAACAGTTCCACCACCTTAACACCCATTTAAAGTAACTAACTGTCCGTACTCCCTATTCCATACTTTGTATCCCCCAAGGATTATCCCTTTTGGAAACACACTATCAAACATGACCTATTGTTTAACCACAACGTTAATATTAACATCTGATGCCCCTTCTCCCTCTATAAATACGTAATCTTTATATCAGCGTCTCTGGGCATCAATACAGTGGGCCCACTATTAATTTATTACAGAATACCTGCACCTACTAGCCAAACCGTTCATACAATATATGAGTTTTATCGTACATGCTCTTATGAATTTTAAATTTTTCTTCACATAACCAACTCTATCTCACATAACTCCTTAGCCCCTTAACGAGCGATCTTTTTATCTCCACATTTGACTCTCTTAAGATTTGCAAGAGGAGTGACAAAGTATTATCCACGCATAACACATAAAAAACAAAGTTTTATCCTAACATAACATTAAAAATAAGTTCCTTTGAATAAATACTCGATATAGCTATAGAGTAGTGTAGTTAACCGAAGTTCCTAATTAGAGCCTCCAGTAAATCAGTAAATTATAACCCACCCGATCCTCTCCTACGCCTTAGACCTCTCATATCATCTCGTGAGAGCGGACATTGATCACCCCTCTCTCCCGTGTTGACATGCGAATTGGGTAAGGGCCGCACCGCCTCTAGGCGCGTCATTAGGTTTCTCGCTTCCACACTCCCCTTTTGGGGGATGAATTGATGCCGGCCCCCTCTCAGGATTCAGACTGACTCCTATATCCAAACGGGCGCACCGCATTGAGTGATGTTCTCTTCGGAGTGAATGTGTGCATGGAGCAAATGGACGCCTTCATCTCGTTAACTTGGACAGAACTCTGTTACTTACAAGTTTATCGTGGTTGCTCTTCCTTCATATAAAATCTTTTCGATTATGACCTCTCCAGTCTTAGTGCAAGTGACGAACATTCTAGATGACATGAGGCGCAGGTATTTCAGTGGCTAAAGAAGAATCACGGTTGGGTGCGCTATCGGGAGTTAGTAACTGAGAGCAAATTATGAGTCTTATATGTCAACGTCATGCTCCCTTTGCTTAAGCTTCTCTGTCGTAAGTGTTATCTATTCATAGGGTCTAGATAATCGCCTTGGTGTTAAGGTCTACTGTTGTTAGTATCGAGTAGATTATCACTACTATTCGATGTAGTCACAGGGAGCAGGCCGGGGCTAGCGACTTTGATGAGATGAGGCGCAATGCAAAGTTCCCAAGATGGGGCTTCAAGTGGCTAGAAGTATCACAAGTGGTTAGACGGCATATGATGTCAGAAAGTATCCACGTCCTGTGGTCTCTGAACGTCATTACACTAGAAGGATAAAATTCTTTCGTGGCCTCGGTCCATAGTCAAGGCCCATAATATATCATTTTAGGACTATCTCTATTAACACCTTCCTAACTGAAGTGACCGTGTGAAATATTCAGTGAGCGTCTTATTGCCTTTCTCTTATTCAGTACAATCTTATCTGGGTATAGTGAAGTGTTCCTATTTCACTTATAATTTCTCCTATAAACTGAAAAGGTTTCCGCTATATAGATCTTCTTTATATTTCGGTCTCCTTATCTCCGTATTGATGCCCTAAATCGATTTTTGGTTGCGCCAGTCACTAACTCAACACATTTTGCCTGTAGTGGGTCAGGGAAGTATAAAGAACTTATGATGTGTAGATGATATTGACCCTATTCAATTAGAGCGTCCGATATCAGTTTGTGACCTCAATCAATACGTTCCCTCACAGCATTTTTCCACGATGGGCGAGGCCTCACTTCTCCTCCTCAGTGTCCTATGCCATTGCCTGTGATTTCAACATTTGATCGGGTGCATTTACTCCTGAAATCTATTGAATGTTAGGAAGGCGTGTGCGTCCCGGGAGTGTGATCGTGTGCAGGATGGTTGGTTTGACTTACTGCTACCTAGGCTGAATTTTGTTTACTGCCTTAAAATCCAGGTGAGTAATCGTGAGTGTACCGCCTTTTCTGATATTCTTTACTGCGACACAACACTCGTGCTCCGTCTCTGATGTCAGGGATAAATGGTGTTTCTAACTATATTTTTTTAGTTCATCTATGTTTATTGGTCTCTTAAAATCAACCTATTTTCTACTTTATTCCTTCTTTGCAATTTTTATGACCCCGAGAAGGTGTCATGGATGAACTTGCTTATAACTATCGAAGTTGACATATGCTAACAAAACAGCCGCTTGCATTCCTCTTATAACTATAAAAGATACGGAAGGTCTGCCGACTTCTAGATATCTTCAGTATGATGATTATATCAGGCGGATATATAGCTAAATCTGTTATTTCTTACCCGATGTTAATTTGCTAAACACTTAACCCATTTAATATCTTTAGATATCATTGTCGCCCCTTTTGAAAGTTGTTATATTCTTGTACAATCTTATATTAGATACTTCTTACTTTATGCCAGCCGCGTGTTAATTTTAGTAGTTATCGTAACGCTACCATTGGGTGTTAAAGTTCGCTCGCCTGCACCTTATTTTAATATTTAGTGCCAGTCTTATTCCGATTTAAATGCTCTCTCTTTTCTTAATACATATGTATCATCTGAGCTTTGTTACGATATTCCTACATATCATCGTATGCTTTTTACGTGTTATATAATATACACTGTTAACTGTTGTCTTTTCTGCGCTGAAATGATACTCGAAATATGACGAATCGAATAAAATCAATAGATCAAAAGGCATGGTGGAGAGGGTGGGAGGGGTTGATCGGTTTGATTTACTGGATTTACCACACTGCTCTCAACACAGAAACTATACGAATGTGTACTTAGATAAGCTTTTATTACAATAACTTATATTCTATGTTTTTAAACTTTTATGTTTACAGTATGCCAAAGGTCGTTAATGACATATTACAATGGTTAGATCTGTTTTAAAACTGATTTATTTTTTTATTTTTACTACATGTTAAACAATTAATCTCTTATTAGGATAGATGCTTGGAAAACAAGGTAGTGTGAGGTGATATATTTTGTGTATGCAATGAGTACCGACTAGTTTGGGGACTTGGTGGAAGTGGAACAGGTGAGAAAGCGAAGGGAGGGGCTGTGTCCCCGGTGACATGACTACCAAATGCATTACGCGCGTGTAGTAGTGAGCAAGTAGTCTTGAGAAGGGGGAAACAGTGTAGTGACCATAGTAGCGCGGGGATAATAAATATCTGCCATGGGGCTTATCATTCTCCCAAAGAATTACCTTCCCACCTGATCCGTACATTCAAGTCATATGAAGCGTGCCACAACTCCTGAAATACATGTGTAGTGAGTTCCGTTCCATTCGTACTTTTACTACATTAGCTGGATTAGTATTTAAGTTGTCTGGCTATACTAAGGAATGATCGACGCTGGGCTACTCAAGTGAATCTCTCTGCCTGGTGGGACAGTTTTTGGTGTGAACGTAACCGGTAGAGGTGAGGTATTCGTGCGTTAAGGGTGGGGGTAGACAACGTGAGTAGATTGGCTGTGAGGTCGGGAATTGCCTAGGTGAGCATAATGGTGAAAACCAATGGACGGTACATAGAGCGGGGGAGATATAGAAAAAAACTGTACTTAGCTTGTAATCGTATCTGTGTAGCTTCTCGTAATGTCACATGCACTATTGATCCGGAACATGTGAAGTCGAATTTAATTCAGACGAGTATCATATCACATTAATCGTGCAGCTAGCGTAAGTGGTAGGTGACATTACTTTCCATAGTTAGAGGACTGGATGCGTATGGCTCACACGGGGCTGTCGTCGACAACTGCTAACTCAGGGATAAGTATTGAACTACGCCGTGATAGTCGGAACCGAGACACGGACCATGTGAAGTAGGCAAAGAAACGGATGGAGGTATTGGGAGAAAACTGGTATGTTAGGATAGTGGAAAAACGTGGGAGGGTGCAATAGGCGGGGAGGAGGAAGGAGATAAGGGAGGGAGAAAGGGGGGGAAATATGACGAGAGAAGGTAGAAAAACCGGGGACCCGGCGAGCAGAGATGCGGGGCGGAAGAACCGGACCAAGGGGAAATACAGGGCCTATAGACGCACCCTCGGCCCATGACCCTCCGACCCTTCATTTCTTTCAACGTGCGTATATCAAAATTGAGCTGCTCGTGACAAACCTCTGAAGAAGGGGAAGGGTGATTTAACTATCGTCCAGGGGTAAAAATTGCCTGGGATGCTGTGGCTTAAAGTTCTGTTAAGCCGCGTGTCTATATGCCTCCGCTGGAGATGACAGGGGATGTGGAGCCGGTGGACAGAATTTAGTGCGCCGCGAACCGGTCGGAGTGTGAGCGCAGGAGTTTGTGAAATCCTGCGAAGCCATTTAGGTGTATATCGTAGGGAATTATACATTGCTTATGAGAAATACATTACCACAGTGGATCTTGATACTAACAAATAGTGCTCCGACAACGTCTTCTTAAGAACCCCAGGCGTCTAATCCAAAACATTAATCTTTGGTAGGTTGAAGAGATCTAGCGTCTATCGCAGTTTGTCAGAGGACTGGATTCTGCGATCTGTGCGTATGTTTATACTCCTACTACGTGTGGTTATACAAGAGGTAGGGAGCGAAATCCTCTGGTGTGAACAGTTAACAGGGTTCTTATTGCAGGAAGGGAAACGCGAGGCAAAGCACGAAATGTGGTCTGGTGTGAGATTAGTCAGGAGGTGCAGAGTGATCGCTAGAGTAAGCGTGAGAGAATGAGAGCCGTCAGAAACACTCTAGTCAGGACGGCCAGAGAAGCCTTTCGTCCCAGAGTGTGAGAGGAAACTGTGGGGGGCAGGGACGCTCAAAAGAAGTAGCTGATACCGGAAAGGGGGAAGCTTTTCTGTTAGAGCTCAATTAGAAACTGAGAGTCCAAGACTCAGGAGCTTTGTGTGGCCCGTGCCAGTTCTCAGTTGGATAGGTGCCCCGGGTATGACGAAGGGCTTGACGACTCTGTACATAATCTCGCACGCGTGTGTTGTTAATGAGCGAACGATTAGTATAGGCTAGCATGCATGACGTTCATACTCGGATATTCAAGAGAGAGTGCGCTTAAGCATCAAATGGAGATCATATCGAGCCACGCAGAGCTCTAGGAGCCATGGTGTGGACAGGGGGACCAGGGTGTCGAGGGGAGGGAGGTCAAAAGACCGAGGGAAAGGGACAGGATTGCGTACTTGTATAGAGATTGAGTAGGTAGCGAGGTTAACCTTATCAAGCCACGATCAATAACAATTGACCCTCCAGTACCGGAATACATCCTAGTGAGCACGGAGCCAAGAGACCCAGGCAAAGGGAAGATGTGGGGCATGGTACTAGATGCAATACCCGTGATATTTTCTATTAGGTATACCGCGAAGCGGACGGCAGAAAAATGCTCGACCCAGAAATGGCTGGTCAAGACATAACAGAGTCGGACTTAAACCACAACGGCACCCTAAGGATTCCCTCAACGACAACGATCCAATAATCAATTAGCCCTTACAGCGTAACACAGGGTGCTGTCGCGGCAGAGTTTTGTGTGGATATTTGGTAACTCAAGGCAGTTCGCTGCAGTGCATTCCTTCTTTCGCCTACCACCCTCGGTTCTGTGGAAATTCTCTTCCATCTTCATTTTTGTTTTCCTGCTGAATTTAATCTCCCTACAATTCAAAGCCTGCGTCTGTGCTCATCTGCATAATTGTACGTTAAGTAGTGAATTCTGAGGCGTGCAAACTCAAAGTATTTTCCCTGTGATACACGTGTAATAATTATATATATATATAATATATATAATATATATAATATCATATCAAGGGTCTGAAGATAATGATATATAGTTTATGTATATATTTATATACTGATAAATTGAATATTTTAACTGTCATTGAGTAATATATTTACTATGGAAGTTTGTGTTGAGTAAAAATATATGATGGAATCAATAGATCAATAGAGAATTGATCAAAAGTAATTACAAAATTCATATCAATTACTAAATAATCATTGCGCTACTGAGAGGCTAGATTTGTTTTACTGATTTACTGATTATACTGATTTACATGGATTTTAGAAGGTATTTTAAACTGATAAATATTGTAAGTTATAAACATAAAAAGAATAAAAATTTTATTATTTAATTTAATGTATTTATATTTTTATATTATTTTTTCATATGTAATGGATCTGAAACTCAACATATTTCAGAGATTACAGTAACCAGTAACATTATAAAAGACTAACCTATAAAACATTATTAGTTTTATGCGTGAAATGTTTATATTAACTCGTCACTATACTCAATACGGCTCCAAGCACCAGAGTGCCTCTCGATATTGTAACATACTCCTCAATTCCTCTCATATAGAGACCAACTCTTTATCTAAGAAATTATACACTCTTAAATCTCTACTCTCCAAATGTCAGTTTTCCTTATATTATTTCGAACATTAGCAGTAATTGTTTTAAGGGGGGTGTCCACCTTCGGGCGCACTTGGACTAAAACCTCGTCTATCGACTAGAGGATAACTATCACCATTTAACTCCCACTCCAAATTTGTTAGCCCAACTACTATAACTTTAAACCTCTATAAATATGTATCGGAGCTCATTATATAGGCTGAGCCGGTAGCACCGGAGCCGTAAACACGGAGCCTCGTATTATCACGGAGCCAAACGAGACAGGAGCTCGGAGACGGAGACGGAGCTCGAGGAGTGAATGAGGTGAGAGCCACGTCATATACTACGGAGCCGGATAGTACCTAAGATCTATATTCATAATATACAATAATAATAATTAAATAAATAAGTATATATAATAAATGAAAAAAACTTCAGAGCTAATGCCAGAGTCATATCGTCTTCTGTGCATGAAACGTGATAGTACTCGAGGAGTCGAAGTCGAATAGACATTCTTTTGACGTTCGGAGCGTAACCGGACGGAGTGCGTAAATAAAACGTATTCCTTCATAGAGTGAATATACGTTTTACTGACTAAATCAGTAATTACATTCTCATATCGGGGAATCGATTTCTCGTATTCGAAATTTTCATAACCTTGCATAACGATTATAATTTAAGAGCAGGCCACGGGGACGCTATAGGGGTACGTAATCCTCTATACCACGATAATATACTTCAGAATGAGTTCGATTAAGAAAGGAACAGGTAGGGTGTGCGAGCTAAACTGAACTTGGGCATTAGACGCGTTCAAATATTAGAATCAGGATTGTGTCATACTGTAACTAGATAATATCTAGCTCTTTCGAGGATAATTTTGACCACACCTCACATTCGTAATTATACATGCCTATGAGAATCGCTGAGAACTCGTGGTTATGTAAGACAGAACTCTGCACACAAATACATACAGTAGAATCTAGTTAATAAAAAATTATTACACCATATTCACAGCTCAGTATTTATACATTTATTTCACTAAATCAAGAGTACTTAAGCTCACCAATCAAATTGGCTTACAATATACACTAATCAAGACTCCGCCCGTGTAATTCAGCGAAGTCAAGTAAAATATAATGGTTCGCACTCTCAAAGGCGTTTAGATAGTTATTCCATGAGGCCTGTAAATATTCATCCTGACATGAATCACTATTGAGAAGGCTTTAGTGTCCGTTATTAAAGAGAAATATCACTCAATATATGGTCCATTAATTAACCACCAATAATAAGTAAAACTAATTTAAACGTTTATTACTAGTAGTATGGTATCATTATACTAAATAAATCCGAAATATTTAGTTATAGAACATTTAAATAATTACTTATTTATAGCAATCAATATAATGTGACCCATTATTACTAAGGGTTGCCAAAGGGCCTCACAAACCATAATTACTAATAAAGATTTTATAAATTCTGGGATATTAAAATTAAATCAAAAAAAAAGTGGAAAATAATATATTATAAAGAATTCAGAATGAACTCGAGTTATTCTGTCCCAAATAAGGTAAGGCCAAAAGTGTGACGATAAACCATAATAAGAATGATCTTAATAGTTACCTACAGTATATAGATTTCTTACAATATCTTAATTAATGACCCTTAATTATAATAATGGACTAATATGAATCATATAAGTAGTATAAAAGTAGATGAATTAAAAGCGCCGTATTTAGTTAGTAAGTTTTAGTATATAGGAATACAAGGTACAGAATCACTGTGATTATTTTTATATATAATGGTAATCACATTAACGATCTGATTAATATTATATTTTAATACACAATATAATTTTAATAAATTTATAATTATTAAGTGATATAATGTTATTAAAGAAATATGTATTAAAAAAACTAATAATAATACCAATATGGATTAGGATAAAAACTCTCTCAGAACTATCACCATGGCCCAATAGTTTCCAATCACTCGGCATCCAAAACTAAAAAGTTATTTCCTAAAACCACTTGTCTTACCCCTAACATTTAACACTCTCTCCTCAATCTTTTTTACCGGTGATATTGGGTTGGATACAATCCGTTATTAATCTTTAACTTCAATATATCGCGGTGTAACCCAGGTTTTCCGGGTTCTCCTCAAGCTCGGCATCTTTATAAGCAGTTATTGGTGTGAAGGACACGCATTCAAAATAAATGTAATAACTTCTTTTGTTTTGCTTTTTCCTTTAAATTTATTAAATAGATAGATAAGTATAAGATAGATAAGTATAAGGATTGAATAATTAACATTTACAACCAAAGCTTTATATCAGAAGTAAACTTTTCGAAAAGTTTAATTATTCTTGGCTCTGATTGCGTCTATATAGACGTATCTTTTAAAGGATTTCCTTTTTATATCCCGTATTAATCCTTTCTTCAATTTAGTGTAGCAAGTAGTATCTGCGGAGTTTGGTTGAACTCCTGTTTTACAGAGATATAATTTATGTTTATATAGTATAGTATTATATCGCTATATATTGCTTTTGTAAATATTATTGTAGGCATATATATAGTAAACTATTTATAAGATATAAGATAGTACAGTTATCGATAATGGTTGAGATCTCGTTGATAAAAGACTCGAGAGTTCTTCTCTACCGTAGGAGCAAGATTCTATCTCTATTCCTAAAGGTTGTTCTAATTAATTTAAAAATTTATTAGATACTATAGATCTCACTTGATCATACACTGGTATATAAAGAGATAAACTAAATTTACGACAAAAAAAAAATAATAATGCTACCGTAGATCGCTCAGTCTTTAGATGAGAGGAATGCTATAAGTGGCTGTGCCGCAAGCATCCGCTATAATAAAGAAAAAGTGCCAAGGCAAGTGGAGGCTTTAGCTGCCAGTAGGGGGTAGGGATTGTTGAAGGTACAGAAATATGACAATCTATTTGTCCAACTCAGATACCAGTGGATCTGAAGTTTTTCTATATGTGTAACAAACTTCTCAGTCCACCTTGGGAGGTTCATGTAAAAGGTCCATATAAACCATTTAGTTATATGTTGATCAATTAAGAAATATATCAATAAGGAGAGAATAACTCTATATAATTTATCTCTCACTGACAATATATGTAGAACGAGGGGTACGACAATCTGTTTGGATATGTTATTTATATTAAAAAAAGTGATTAATTAAACTTCCTTTTAATGCTTGAGAACAACTCTCAGTAGTTAAAAGACAAATGTCAGAGCCGGGCCCTATAACTTCATGATAATATATATGCCTAAATTTAAGTAATGTATCTATAAAAATAAAGAACACAAAATTTCCCATCATTTATCACGACTATAATATACTGAATATTATGTAACTAGCGTGCTGCTCAAAAGAATTCAAAAGAATATCACGTCATAAGTAAGACTTCTGTAAAGGTATGATATGTGATGCCATGTCCTGGCTTGATCCCTATTCTCTTATATCTCATTTGCACACCATTGACGAAGATACAATATATAGGTCTAGCAGAATATAAATATCTTTATACTAGATATGTCAAATTTTAGAATTGATATAGGGTTGCTAGCATGTGGTGTCCATGGCAAGCTAACCTGTTAATTGGATTGGACAAAAATCCAACATAACCTTTTTCCTGGGTAGCTTGTTTATTCTGTCACTATATTCTCCATGATAAATATTTAATTAAGAGCAAAGAATCAAATACAGAACCAAACACCAGTTACATCGAGAGTTCTTATTTACCCAATCTCTACGGAGAAGTGCGAGTGAGAAGTCGTTATGGTCGATATTTTGGGTTTTGAGTATATATACTTATTTTAGTTTTAACTGCAGTGATTAAGTAATTAGTAGAATAGATGAAATATTTGAATATAACATCAACAAATTATATTAATTTAGTAACTTCAGTTATTTAATTTAATGCTTGATGAAATTATACGGATATATATATTGTCTTAATTATTAGATAGACTGTAACAGATTATTGGTATTTAAACTTTTCTTAACAAATACAATAAATAAACTTTTCTTTTATTAAAATCCCAAAATGATTGGATAGGAAAACTAAACTAGTGCAGCTACATATTATGAATAAATAAGTAAACTAATAATTTAAAATATCTCCCTTATATATAATCTAATACCATATTTATTTTAGGCGCTCATGGCTATAAGTCCTTTAAATGATATACAAAATAATAAATTTATGATATTTTTCCATTCTTTTTTTTCTAATATTTTTCACTTTCAATTTATCTTTTAAACTACGGTAATTTTTTCCTCTTTACTTCACTCAGATCTATATTCTAATTTTATGTTATTCACAGAATAAATAGTAACATTAAAGAAAAAATAATTGAAGATTATATTTTATTCAATGGGATAAATATATTTAACATATTTCATATATCATTCATGATAATTATGGTATAAGAGAGAGAAAGAAGGAGAAGAGAATAACATTGCTTTAGTATATGGGAAGCAACATTTTTAATGGATATGATTATTCTGAGAGAGAGTAGACCATTCTTTGAAAACATTAACAGGAAGGTTATATGAGAAGAGAGAGAGATGGCAGAGAGAATCCACAATTCCTTTATTCAAAAGCAGGAACAAATAGATTCAGCTCTTGCTGTAATTATTGGAACGCCTATTTGTCGTAGTATATTTTTGATCTACTTACAAGATCAATTATCAATTTATATTTTTTCATAGTCTTGAAATTTGCGTATTCAACCTGAATGGTGTCCCAAGGATATGCGTCAAATGCAATCGATATGTGAAACAAAAAAGAAGAGAACCAGACTTAGTTGGTTATCCATATGATTAATATTCTCCTCTATCCCACAAATTCTTGACACCGAAATACATTATTAAAAAAATTATGGTGGAACCAAACTATTAAAGATATAATAGGTCTCACTATCATAATGTATATATATTTTAGAATATCTTTTAAGAAAACATATACATTATGTGAGTCTCTAATCAATATTCTCATAATGTCTAAGTACAGAAATACAAGTCTTAAGATTTTTTGTGGCACTTTATTCTAGAGAAGTTTTCCAAAATGAACCAAAATGCGACATATTTAAATCATTGAGCAATTTACTTTTCCTTAAACAAGTTAATTTATCGTCATATTAGCACCATTCTGCTACTCAAAGTTAACTTATATCTAAAATACATATAACTCACGAAAAGTGAAGTCAATCAATTTAATTTTGTAAAATAATTTAAAATAAATACAGCTATGAGCATGATCTATTGGTAAGGTGATTAGGATAACTTTTAGAGATTAGGAACTTCACTGAACAAGTAAGGGTATTTTAGATGCATACAGCTATTGTATGCATATATGGTTTAGGTACTGATATAATTATTCAAATGGCTTCGAATTTGTAAGTAAATTTACCCACTACATTCTCAAACTTTAGGAATACTTTAATTATGTACAGATAGTCTCTATCTTCAGGTAACAAAATTCTATTATGATTTGATCCCCCAATGTACTTGGAGAACCTTATACATATCCATCCCAATATTATTAATTATATATTATATATATAAATATATATTATATTAATATAGTATATATATAATATTTATATTAAATATATATATATTATATAATATTAAATATATATATTATATTATATATTAAAAATATATTATATTATACATTTATAATTATATTATATATTATTTTAGTATAATATAACTTGCAATCTTCCCCCATGCCAAGTTTAACAACGAGCCGCCAACTGCTTGTCGGTACGCCCGTTCCAGCGTTGGAAATCGATTTCCCTTTTAGAGTGTGATTAATTAACAATAAAACTGTTAATATATTTATATATACAATAATATTAATAACATACAAATCTTGGAGCACTCACGCATCCAGTTGCTTGGAGCTCCGAATCCGAGAATTCCGCGTTCACCGACTCCGGCTCCGAATCCTATATTTCTTCCAAATTTTCAAGTTACCTTCTATGCGTTAAGTTCTAATTTTTTTTGAAGGGGTCAGGACTCCTCCTATACGGGGGTACCCTTAATATCGTGACACGTAGTATACTGATATGTACGATTATATTATATTATAATATATATATATTATATATATTTAAATATATAAATTATATATCATATATATGTAGTGTGTATTGCTCACGTGTTATCCCGTTAAAAAAGCGTATTCCTCGAAGGAAATCGACTTTGATTTTTTAACTTCCCTCTTTCTTCAAAATAATTAAATAATAATTAATAATTAATAATAATAATAATATAATATTAATTATATATAATAATATATAATAATTTAAAATAATAATAGAAATAATTATAATATAAATTAATAAAATTAATACATTAAGATAATAATAATTATAATTAAATAATAAATATTAAGGTATCAGGATAAGATCATGTTTCAAAGGGAAATTATTTCCCATTTGTGTGAATAATATGTGTAAAATTAACATTTGTTTAACGACTATAAGTAAATATTTTTCGAGTTGATCAGGTATAGTAATTAATTGAAGACAATACCCCCTGAGTTATGGATATTAATTTTTCTTAAATATTACCATTTATAATGATAAAATAATTAAACAATTAGATATATGTTAAGAATATTTATATGATTGACAATAATGTTAATATAGGTTACGTTTTTGGATGCTTATTGTTAGTTACTGTAACTGATTGATATTATGTGATGTGAGATACTTTGTTAATGTTTAAACCAGTTTTATCAGTGCTTAAGGTGTAGTTAGGATTTGTCGATGTGATTTTTATATATAATCATAAAAAATATAAATATTATTAATATATATAAATTTTTTCTACAAAATAATAATAAGATTACAATAATTAATAATAAGGAATTGATCTGATATAGCAGAAGAATAAATAAATGATTTAATGCATAATGTAATATAATGTAATTAAATTACTAATAATATTTAGTAATAATTACGTTAAGTCTAACATGTCAGACGTTTCGAGGTTCCACGAGAAAGTCGATATACCTACAACGAACTGGATGTGTGAGATTAATATTTCGCGTTTATCCTCCCAGACATACTACTCGCAAATGTGATACTGGCGTACCGACCCAAAGACGCATCTAGAACAGTAGATGTCGCGAACCCGTTAGAATCACTAACAGCCGCGACACAAAGATATGGGCCGCAGGCCGCCAGTTGAGCGTAGCCGAGTTGAGCCAAGGTGGTAATGTACGCCCTAGGTTGATTGGTAGAGTGTGCAAACCATGCAAGGTTTCCGGTGGTCGAGGAAAGGCATCGGCGGTTGGAAAGTCCCAGGGTCAGTGAGAGAGCATTGCCAAACAATTTTAGTGGTAAAAAAATGACCTTGAATCTAATAGATCAATAGATCAATAGATTATGGAGTGGTGGGGATGGTATGGACTGTGCGTTGATTTACTGATTTACTATTTACAGCTTTAGAGTGTGTAAAAATGCAAATATTTTTTACGTTATAAATGAAAAGCCCAAAAAATTTTAGTAAAAAATTATATTTTTAAACGAAATAAATTAAAAATAAATAAAAAATAATAAAAGGGGTTGAAAATAAATTTAAAAAAATTAAGTTTGTGAAAGAAAATTGAAATCTTGACATATAAAGGATAAAAAATGTGTTAGAAATAAAGTAAACTAAAAGGGATGTTTGCCAGAGCGATGCCAACGTGCAGCACGCGCACCGCGGTCCGAGTCACCGGGGCCGGTGCAACGGGTACTCTGGCGGAAAAGGGATTGCCACGAGGTAGAAAAGGTGTCAAACTCTGTAATCTCCATTTATACAGAGCTCCTTTCTCACCATCTCTATCCTTAGATATTCCTTCCCCTGATCTAATGTTTCTAATTTTAGCGTTCTCGTTCATTTATTCTAGCGGGAAATTACCCCTGACACTCACATTTAGCAGAACTTTATACAACCAGATAATATTCGTAAAGGTATCGTTAACTTAACCCTTATAAAGCATTAGTATTTATTATAGATGAGAATACACAATATGGACTATAACGATTATATATTTATTATAATTTTTACAAGTGTACAGCACCGACCGCAGCACCGAGTGACACGGATGTCAACATCACGAAGTGCTACACAATGCATGACATCCTATACATATCTACCCAAACGGACTCACTTTACGTGATCTGTGGCCCCGACTCGCATGAGTATACGAGACTACGGCGAGTCCTTTCTCAAACGTCTCATATATGGATGGCGGATTTCGAGGTGCGTATTTCATATAGGAAGGAGAAAAAAAGAGAACCCACACACTAATACCCCCTCCAGGGGTCCCCAGACACCCTTTATGAACTTATAACATTCACTAATTGCGATTAACTTGCATAACGAGAGAATTCGGGAGATAACTAAAGTAGAAATGAGGCGCGCAAATAACAATGATGTTTATGTACTGTTGGTGAAATAGAGTCAGGTGAAGGGTATCCTACTAAACTACGGAGAGCACCGGCGACCGCCGGAGCGAGCATCTGGGCGGGCTCGAGGAACATCGCCCAGAAGCCGGTAGACCGCCGGATCTCGACTGCCGTCTCGGGCATGTCGGCGGCGATTTGCACGATGGCACGACTCAGCAGACGTTTCAGCATCCTCGTGACACGCTATAATATCGATGATTAAATAATGGGTTGGCAGGCGGGGAGGAAACACACAAGGGACACGTAACCGAGGTGTGTGTATGCCCGAGATAGAGTTGTAAAAAACGATTCACCGTAGGAGAATCGATTTTTATGCGACTACGACTCAAGGTGCAATAATTAAATAATAAATAATAATAACTAATTAAAAGATAATGATAATAATAAGAATTAAATAATAAATAATATAAATATATAAGTATAATTAAATAAATAATTATAATAATAATTAATATATAATTAATAATTAAATAATAATAATATTATAAATTATAATTAATGATTAATAAAGAGCGTAATCATCGGATTCAAGGTCAATACACAATACAAAGAGGAAAAGCGAATTCTAACTGACTTGGAACGGGCTACGAGTATATTAGAATAGCGGAGAGCACCTCTAAGAAGGCAACACCCACTTAAGGGTCCTTACGGATACGAAAACTCCGGCTACAACGATTAGTGAGTAGATATCATCAATCAAACTTATAATTACTATTGCAATTTTCAGAAGCAATTACGATGATACTCTATACATAGCAAAACAGGAGTTAGCAACCAAAAACTTCGCAATATTTCTCCGTCTAGTCATAATAAGAAATTATGCCTTTTTTAATCGACCGCCTAAGCAATATATAGATTTAACAAAAACATCGAATATCATATTTTTGGATTGTTTCTAGATAGTTATAAGCAATAGAAGGAAGATCTATAGATATAAAGGTAACAACAATGAAAGATTTATTGATCGTGAAAAGCATGATATCACCTTGAAGTTTACATTAATAACATTGACCATTATAAATAAAATAGTAATTATTTTCCATCTTGATTTTGGTATATAATTTAAAAATGAAGCAAAAATATGATAAGGCATGATACAATTACAGATATATTGTAATTATTGTCTACTGTCTCAAAATAAATCTGTTATACATATCATAAATACGTGAGATACACAAATTATTTTAAAAGTAAAGATTATTATTAGTAGAGATAAATAAATTTAAACCTGACGTGATTGTTCATTTACTTCGCGTAGACTACTACTGGGAAATACCATTTATAAAAGATGATAGTTAACAATACCTTGTTATATTAATAATTAATAGTTTAAAGGTAAGTAGGGAAGCATAGTGATGGGATGGATGTGTCTGAAGATAAGCAGTAAGATTATATGACTATATCTGGGTGAAAATGGTTATATATAATGCCAGCCTCTTAGAATAGAGCCAACCAATCCATATGTCAAAAAGCTACAATAGCTACATGAAAAAAAAAAGGAATACATTGTTGAATCCTGGTTAAAAGTTGTATGAAGTGTGGGTAAAATAATAAATAAATAAAAAATAAAAAAAGTAAAAAAATAAATCATACTGAGCGCTCTAAATAATAACACCCCAAGTAGCATACCACCAAAAAATAAGAATCATATATATGAGATAACTCAGGAAATATTGGAAATAATGAATATAATTAAATAGTAAATATAGAAATAATAAGAAAAATTAGTGATACTTAAGTGTATTAAGAGCATATAGAAACCAGTAAGTATGATATATATAATATAATATAAATATATATATAATTAATATTAATTATATATTTACATAAATAAATATATGATAACATAACTTTTACACTATTATATATAAATTTATAATTAAGATTATAGTATATATATATATATATATATATATATAGATATATATATTAAGATAGTAATAAATATATAATATAGTAATATATATATATATATATTAATATAATATATATAATTATATATAGTATATATTAATATAATATTATATATATATATATATATGTAATATAAATATATAATAGTATGTATATATATTTGATATATGAATATATTAATATATATATATGATATAATATATATTAGTAGAAATTATATATATATATTAATTATATATATAAGTATAGTAAGTGTAATGTAAGAAAAGATAGATATATATGAATTATATAGATGAATATATATATATATATATATATATATAGTGATATATAAATATATATTATCATTTAGATAGTAATATTAATAAATAATATGATATATAAAGATATATAATAATAATATATTTCGAATTCTTTTTATTGAAATATTCTTAATTATTTTTCTATAGGCAGTTTAACTTATTCCTACTATTAGTATTATATAATCAACCCCTACTTTTACGTAACCACCGAGTATAAATCGACCCTCATGAACTGCTATACACGATGCATCAGGGATCTAGTTCGTTAACCAGGACTATATTTTTATGTAGAACCGACCTGGTCTAGATACTCATCTCTTGGATTTGATCTACTTCAAGTCTTAAAGTAATATAAGTTATATCTAGAATATTCGTGCCAATTCGTCTTTTGGCGACTTTATATATATATATATATAATATATATATATATATATATAATAATAATAAATATAAATATATTATAATATTTATAATAATTAATAATATATTTATTATATACTATTTTTTTAAATAGTTATTTAATATATTCTATAATAATAGTTAGTGGTGTATCTAAGCACGACGTGGTGAAACAACAGAGGGGGACTATTATATGTCTACGTACCTCACCTCAGTAGTAGGTATAGATGGATAAGTAAAACCCCTCACTCAGTTTGACACCAAATATATTATAGCCTTATAATAGAGCTGAGTTATATATATGGTACCTCACGGAGTACCCTCCCCCGAAGGGGGAAATAGTTCCACCCGTAGTTCTCCGGAAGGTACGGTAAGATAACCCGTATAAACTATACCGATGATAGTTCGGGGTCAGGTATATATATATATATGAATATAGTTATCCCGTGCGGTATATTACTATGATAGTATATATATTCTAGGAGGGGAATATAATAAAAATAAAACATTTTAACCCTATATATATTATATATAGAAAATTCAGTTAGTTGTTAAATCATATAATTATATAGCGATACATCATAACATGATACAAAAAAAACCATAACTGTTTTAACAATTCGCCTCAGGACGAGAATGATGTAACCAATATACAACAAGGTATGTATATATATATATACTATATATCTATGCAGTGATCGGAAGTCGGCGGAGCAATTGCCACAGAGTAATGATAGGAACAGGATGTGTCCTCTGCTAGGTAGGATGGTGATGAATCTCATGGCAGTGTTCCGGCAAAGTAAAAAAAGTTTCCATATCCGCCGGGACATGGTATGGGAATTACACGAGTTGCCCGTCTAGAGGAAGTAGCCAACGTAAATAAGATACGACTATATAGCAGTCAAGACCTGAGTATCACAAGTACTGAAGAACAGAGAGAAGTTTAAATGAGACATCTGTGGATGAAATAAAAGATCAAGTGACTTCTGGTCAAAGGACAGGATATTCTACTATAGAATTCAGAAAAGAAATTAGTGTCTGCTGTAGAAGAGAGGGATGTAACAAATGGGCAATGGGGGTGATATTGGAAGAGGCATTAAGAGTTGATGAGTTGTAAAGGCGAAAAAATTTTGATTTTATCATCTCAAGATTAGCACTGTATTATAGGAACTACCCCAGATATGTTTAATATACATCATATTAGGCCGAACGAACAAGCTACTAAGGGGACTATAAGTTCAATCGGTACTGCAGAAACCTACCCTCATTGAAGCTTGCTAAGTGAGAGAAACTTTGAGATCCTTTCAAGAATAATCTTGAGAAACAGAAGTAAATGAAAATACCAAGAATTTTAAGGGCAGAAATAAACTTTGCATTATATGTGTTCGAAGATGTTGTAGATGTGTGGAAGGTAACGTAAAGTAGATAGTGAAGATTTTAAGGCATTGAAACAATCATGTTTTCTTTGCCTTAAGAAAGATCAGAGGTCAATTGCCCCAAGAAGGTCATCTGGCTTTAAGTATTTGTAGTTGTAAGGGTTGTTTTTCAAAATGTAAAGAGTAATGAAAATTGACGTCATCAACAAAAGAATGAACTTTGATGAAGTAGCAGAATGAAAGTCATTATAATAAAAGTTTAAAAATAAATAAAGGATAAAAATGATTCATGAGGAACAACTACTAGTGTTGAATTTAATGAAAGAATAAGCGGTAATCATTTAAGTCATCTATATAGATAGGTAGTATAGTACTAATGATAGTAGTAACAACAGATTCATGGACGAGTAATATTGACTGTTCTAGAGATATCCTTTGACCTTGGAACCTATGCACTCCCGAGATTTCAGTACTGATACAGTACTTATAACGTTATTTTTCCATCTTACTGTATTGATATATTTTTTATCACATCGGAGCAAATATAGCGATAAATCTGCAAGAGTACTGCATAACGTTCAAAATAACTTTTTGGCGTACAATAAATGAGAGGAATTAGAACATTAGACCACTATATCTATTATATAATATACTATGCTATAGTACATGAGCCTAATTTCTATGAGCTGAGGCCAATATAAAAAACTTACAAGAGAAGAGTGGGTTTATCCATCATAGATGAAGACCGTACTGAAAGCTGAGATATGATTGAAGTAAGTTATCTAGCAGTAGTAATTATTTAATTTTTACTAATTTGAGATAATTAAAATTTAAAGTGTGACCGTAATTAATTTAACTATATAAAGGATGATTACTTTTAGATCTCATAACTTTGATCAGCTCGGTCTTTACACTGTGATTGAGTAAATAGTTATGACACCTCAATGTATATTATATTTATAATACTTTATTATATTAAACATACTATATGGTTACTATGAATTTATGTAGTTGAAAATCTAATAGTATAGTGTACAGCTTCTATAGCTATAATTTAATTACTTTCTCTTATTAAATTATACCTAACTTCATTATATGAGAGTCCAGGAAATCTTACCATGGAATTAGAGTACTTAAGTATTAAAAAATATGTACTTATTCTAAGACGACGGTAACCTCGCGACGTATTTATATAGATGAGTATTTAGATAGCATGTTTACTTCATCGCTAAACATATAATTACACGCTTTAGGTTAAACATTATTACTTATATCATAGGCAGTACTCCTTCAAAAGGAGACTTTACTGACTACGTCCATAAAGGACTCGTAGCATTTTATGACTGAATATGCTAAAGTGCATTATGATCCATGTATACAGGCTTTCACTAAGTACATACTATGTGAAGTCTAACGTGGGACTAGACTAGATTAGAGTTATCATCCTAATGCAAATGTCATGCTTATAATTAGATGCATATATTCAAATAAGTATAGCTAGAAACATGCATTACGTTATTCCTTAGCATTTATTTTACAGTATAAAACCAAGCTATTTTACTCAAAATTAATAGCGGATCAATATATAAATAGATGAGTTTTAGTTTAATGATAATTATCGTGTTAAAAGGAGTTATCTCTGCGTGAGTGGATAGTATTAATCTGCGAAGAGATCTAAGTTTATAATATTATCTATAAATGATTTATTGGAGAAGTAAGTAGGGTAACCTTATAGAATTTAATTATTATTTATAATATATATAGTAGACGATAAGAATTAAGACAATCCGTTACAAGCATATCTTGAGTTAAAAGGGGATCACATTATAAGGTTTATATATATGTAAAAATTCAGTTCTAACATTCATATAAATACAGGGGATAGAGTAATTTTATGATATTAAATAGGACGCATGGGGTATATCATTATTCATTTACTATCATTATACTATGCGGATTAGTTAAAGCTAGGGGTCACATGATATACATAAAAGAAATTAATATAGCATCGTAATTCAACATGATTATAAGATACAAAACATAATAACCGTGTTGCTAAATTTATAAAACCTTTAGAGTTATACTAGACATACAGAAGTCCAAGGAAATAATACCTGTCCTCAATAACGAGGATAGATAGAGGTGTTCTACTAAGTAATCACATTTGGTTATTAATAAATAGTTCTATCATTTGATTTCACCTATAAAATCTTATTACCATATATAGACTTTTATTATAAGGATAAACTTTTTTGTTCTTTTTTTCTATTATATATATATATATATATGTATATATTATATAACTATATAATATATAATAGGTATGGAACATGGGAGTATATATATCCTCGGCATATGTTCTTGAACTAACAAGGATATTTCTCAACACTAGATACTAAGGGGTAATTTTAGGCATTGGTTCGCCTCCCTACCTTTTGATATCTCCATTGGACTGTTCCAGTTGCTTATGTTTGTCACAATTATTTGTGATTCTGATCGACCTCTCCCTGGCAGAAATATCTCTACATTTTCAAGGTAAGAGGAAACTCGATACCTTGTGGGCGAACATCATACGGACACTACCAGCTCAAGTGCAAGGTGGACAATCGAAGCCACGTCTCATGGAGAGATATGCCGTAGAGGAAATCCAGCCGATGTGTAATAATGCCTGTCGATGGGGCTCTAAAATAGTGAGTATGATCCTTCAGCATATTTATTCTGAAACTTTAGGAAAGAATAGTTCTACTCATAACTACTTAGCTTACACTTATAAAATAAGTATTTGCTTGAGTGACAATTTGGTCCTATTCCGCCGCTTCGCATCACTTTCTGAGACTAACTGCTTCTGAGAGAAAGAAGGTAATGACTATGCTTTCTGTCAAAACAAGTTTAGACCAAATCAAACTGAATTTTGAGCAAACAGGTAATAGAAGGTTGAAGTAGAGAGACGGACGGATACCTTGTAAACAAATGGACAGACAGCAATCGCCAGTTAGAAGTGGTCTGGTACGAGAGCAAAGACTCATGTTCCACTGGTTTCAAATTCATGCGGTGTGGATCCAGTAGGTAAATTGCGTCGATTGAGACCTAAAGTAGTTTAAATCCTCACATATGTTCTATGAACCTTATCCAATGAAATTCCGAACACAAACTCTTATAAGGTATCTTATGACATTGGTTCGCGCCATCACCTACCTCTTCGGAGTATACTTCATTTCTGGGCACGGAAACAGGAATGCTATGGTGGTATCGACAATTCGCGAGGACTCAATCGACTGAATTTTTAAAGGCTACCGAAGGGTAAAGTCGGCAGGTTAGGAGGCACATACGAATTACCTTGTATCCAGATACTAAAGAGTAGACCATCGGCAGTAAAAGGGTTGGACCACACAAATCTGTAAACTGCGCTTTAAATATGCGGGTGAGGCACGGGATATGTCTTGCCCATCGGACTGAACGCCTCAAAGGAAATAAATATATCGAAATGCACTGCCCTTTGCATCAACCTTATAACTGAGCACATTTACTTATTTCGGCCAAGAGTACTATAGTACCGACAGAACAGTATATGAGAATTGCTACAGGACAGCACTCTGTTTTTATCAGAGGAGGTGGTTACACTGAGGTTTTTTATGTTTCCCTGCGGATCATTAGAGAGTTAGAAAGCTGACTGGCGTTAAAACGCGCCGAGTAAGCTTCCAAATTGAAGGGGTAACAGGCATCTAACAGTGTACTTGATACACTTCAAGGGCGGACGTAGGAATGGGCTGATATGTGCCGGAAGAACTACAATACAGCACGAATTGGCTGAAAGACTAATTTTGTTTGCAGCTCATTTCTAATGAGCTTTAGCAAAATTGGAAGTAGCCGAGGACATATCCTTCATCATTACCCATTACAGAAATAAGAGGAACATCTGAGATTCGCTGGTGCCGCAGTCTGTTTAAGAGCTTGCATGAGGTAAAAACCATCATACGCAAGATTGGGTCAAGAAAGGAATACGCTGTTAGCAATTGCAATAAAAAACTATGAGAGAAACTCCCATAGAGAGATAGCGAAGAGTATAAGTTCTTGTTGATTGTTAACAAGAGAAAGACACTGTGTCACTCATCTTGTCTCTTCAATCTCACAGGGTATGATAATTGTTAGATTTGGCTATTGCACGAGGAACACTATATGATATTGAAGGCCCTCCCACCGCTTATGGTTTCTCATCTCCAATTATCGCTTCGACGGGATTTACTTTACTACATTATTATTTCTACGAGGTCAATCTTATCTATAAGTGACGTATTTCAATTACTACTATTAACTAATAAAGTTGCATAACTAAAAATAAAATGAGTAAGATATACGTTACAATAAATTAAGATAAAAAATCGCTTGAAATGAATAAATGCTAACGATAGTAAAAACCTATCTATCGCGTGATAGTAAACTACTATAGAAGCAGCATAATTATAGACCTTATATATATATAATGAGCTAAATATTAACATATTTATAATACGTCGATATATTACTTCAGGAAAAGTATATCTCTAAACATACTACTAGTAACTACCCCTATAACACATATAGCAAATATTATTTACTCTTACTAATCGGTGGATGAGTGATCTGACGGCAATATTATAATGTATGACTATTCGGTATCTATAGAATAATCACTACTATATGTCAGATACTAACTATATATATTGATAGTCATTACTATATTGCAAAGAGTAAACGTAGGTTATAATATCCCTAGTAACATATACTATTATGATGCATATACCGTAAAGGTAAATCTCAGAATTGAAAAAGGCATAGGCAGTTGTGTTTAACTGTTACGATAGAGTACTAAAATCCGTACAGATGTCCGTAATGGCAATCTCACCCATCATAACGCTTATTAAGATGATGTAATGTAAGAATATTATAAACACACATTTCATTTATTTAAGCGGGAATATAATCAGATGCGCATCAATGGGTTAATAATTTATATATATAATACTATAATTAACTATAGATGTAAATTAATGATAAGTACTGCAACATTTCGATTCTAAATTGAGAAAAATTTAAAACTAAGTTTCTTTATCTATACTTTACATTTTGATATTTATCTTATAAAGACTGACATGATTGAATATATTGCGCTATTGAAAAGGGTAATCAAGCAGTGAGCAAACTATGACAATCATACTGATATGACGGCAAAAAAGAAATATGAAGAGTACCTATGAATGATCTATATGAGATCCAAATGAGATTCGTGTAAAAAAAATGAATTGCATAAAGATTAGTTAATAATGAAATAATCATAATCAAAGAATGTCTCAAAGAATAATTATAAATAAACAATACTAATAAAATACACCAATTGAGAGAGAAAGGCACTAATTAGAACATCTTCAAATATTTCAGCGAACGCACAAAATGTTCGGATTAATTAAAGTACCTATCCCAACAAAGCGGACGAGGAAGTGTTCGTAATATAATGGTTAGTAAGCAGACTTGATTAGTTCTAGATGAATGTCAATATATTAACAGAATATTCTAACTACAGTATAACGCTCACGATCAGAAAAATAAATATGGAAAAGGAAGAACGAAATCCCAGCTATATAAAAGTAAATACAGATTATAACACATTGCAAAATAGAAAATGATGTGATCGTTAGAGTATTTGGCTAGATCAAAGAAAGAAATATAATATCCTTTAAGAATGTAAAAAGCTGAGAAAAGAGTACGAACATGTTGATCGTACTTTTCCTACACTATAAAAATACACACATGATTTCTCACTGAGAATGCACACGAGAATTTGAGTCCATTCTATCAATATGATGAGAGCATGAAATAATAATGCAGTGTTACGAGTTTTTGTCTACATGTAATATGTGTGTAAAAATAAAAGAAATTACATTAGAATAATTAATGTTACCAAGAACCATCACGGTCACTTCATCAAACCGGGTGACGAAATGGAACTACGACATGAGAGTTCAAAGTTCATATTAAATCGTATATCATAAAACTACACATCAGCGACCTATGCACCCACGTTCATGTTCGAGTCTTGCAATGTATGACATAATTTTGAAAGCAACATTGACAAAAAAGAACATACACGACGGCAACCAAATCCCTACTTGAATCCTAAACCATTACTTACTAGAAACGTCAACCATACAATCGTCTTAGTCTAATATCTCGAATTCCGTGACACTCCAGACAATTGAATATGCATTATTATGAAATATAGAAAGAGTAGAAGTCACGTAGAGAACGTTTTAGTAGGATAATTGTATGATTCAGGAATACAAAAGGGCATGGAATAATGATGAAATATAACAAAAACCCATGGAGACCCACATCTGCAGATAGGAAACAAAGAAGCAATGAAAAATGCTAATCCTCCCTTTTATTGTATGTAATAAAGAATAAGACTATGAGATATCAAAGTAAGAGGACGGATCAATGAGATTAGATCTCGAGAGAGATAGTAGGAGGGGAGTCCTGCTCATAGAAGTGTTAAATACTGTGTTTAGCAAATATCGAGAAATCCTGAGAAATTATACCGCGATTAAGTGGAATGGCATATGACTGATTTGCAGAGGTGTATCGGTGGGTGGGGGGCATGGTGCCGCATGATACGATTGGCGATTAAAGGAGACTTGTGGAGACAAGGCCGCCGGGGTGGTGATGGTAATACAAGAATTCCTAACGAGAGTGAAAAGTTACTAGGTAGGTGCTCATCAGCTTTTATAAAAGTTGATGAACGGACACCAATGTCACACGTAAGGAGATGG
This sequence comes from Trachelipus rathkii, assembly GCA_015478945.1. Taxonomy (NCBI): domain Eukaryota; kingdom Metazoa; phylum Arthropoda; class Malacostraca; order Isopoda; family Trachelipodidae; genus Trachelipus; species Trachelipus rathkii. The sequence goes on from JABUQX010109303.1 coordinate 32,059, forward strand.
ATGAGTTCTGCAGAAAGATGTTTTAGCTATGTATGTGATACCATTACGGTTAGGCTGTAGAGCCGCTTAGTCAGTCAAGAGTTTAGAAAATGAAAAATACAAAAGATTATTCAGAAATAGTTATCTAAGATGAACAGTTGTCTGCTACGAGAGAGAAGGAGATTTTTATTCAAGTTTGAAAGCGAAGAAGAGGTTCTCTAAAGTATCATTTGACTTTTAAAAATTGCTACACAGAAGAAATCTTTTTTAATTATTTTGAATAATGACACTGACTCATAGAGTGCAAACGCCACGGAATCGCCAAAACTGGCGCCAGGTTAAATATACTGGACAAATTCAAATGATTAAATAACACTTGTAAATGGCGAGTTATATACATATCTAATATTTACAATCTGATACATTAATTATTAGGCGGATGTGTTTGAAAACTTTAGTACAACTTGTTTAGATACTTATAGATTTAGCTTTTTATTTTTACATCTCCTGGAAGATATTGGGATGCTAGAAAGAATCGAAAAGGTTAAAATTTAGCAGTTGTCTGATTAATTATGCTCCGGATATGAGCTGTTCAATCTGATAAGGAAAAGGGTATTAGAGACCGATCAGTACTTATAAAATAGAGACTGCGAATGTTACATAATGCGAAGGAAAGTAGTATCCTAATATAATAAACTCCTCCACAAGTTATATCATCTATTATTTTAGAGTCTGAACTAATTTTGTTATGACTGGGCAATGTTACTTTCAGCAGAGGTTTCGACACAGAAAACGTTATGTCTAAAGAGAGCGAGTACCCCACGAGATTTGAATGTTTCGGATATCAATGTTGAAAATCTAAAAAAGGATAAATCTCAGAGTTGATTTAGTGAAGAGCTCCAAAGAACGGTACACGATGTCAACATGATGACTCTATCCCCATCAGCAGCAGAACAATACACACAGTATGCCAATAAAGTTATACCCTAGAAGTTAGTTTCTAAACTTGAATATGAAAGACAAGAATATATCTATACCACTTTGGCACAAAGTTATAAATACACGTGTTTATGTAATTTATGAGATAAAACTGAGCGCCAAATATCACTAGAAGATGAAGGATTATGATATTCTGGAATCAAGGGTAAGACGAAATTTCCTGGTATGACAGTCTACGTGCGTATGAAAAACGTGATAGCCGTCCTACAGCATTGAACGAGTCGAAAGAAAGCGCAAAAAGCACAGTGCTAAGCGCGCGCAGAGCAGCACTAGCAGTCTACAAAATTCCGCGATGAGGGCAATAACCGAATGTATAGAGCCGCACTAGATAGCTAGAAGTTCGAGAATTTAACCAGCACAATGTGAGAGAGACAGCACTTGCTGCGGAAAGCGGATACTGCGTCCCCTGCTAAAAAACTCTTAATATTAATCTGCAAACAAACAGAACCACTTGTGTTTATTGAGTGTAGTTTCGGTGATACGATGAGGAAGAGCACGATACGACAGGAAGTCGAAATCAACGAGCGACAGGCGCAACTAAGATACCTAAGTTCTAAAAAGAAATGAGATAAAGCTCACAAATTATAAATGCAAAAAGAGGTTTGTAAATAGCCGAGTCTTAATAAGTCTCGATAAATGCTTAATAGCATTTCACAATAAAGTAAAATACATGAGCAGACTTAACGATTTGATAACCTATTTATTGTAGGATTGTGTACTGCATAATCGAGAGATAAAGAAAGATGGACTTTAAATTATATGACTCTATATTATATCATATTAAAAATAAAATCATAATACTAAAAGTCATAAAATATCACCTCTAGAGATCTCTAGCAAGAGCACTACATGTTGAATTCATTATTGGGATTTTCGGTTGATGAGTGATGGGAAGCAGAGAAATATTATATACTTAGCTCTCCTAGACTGCGTATGACGAGGCAAAATGGAAGTAAGACAGGTAGAACTGGTATATAACTTCGAAAAAAATAAAAAAAGTTAGCGTTACTCTGGTTTGCACAAACACACATTGACGTTGCTGTATCGCTGAGATATGTATTATTTATCTCCGGTAAGTCATTTTGACTTCGAAGAAATTTAATAATGATCCTGTCGACTTCTCCACTTATTTCGCCACACAAGCAGATAAATAAATTAAAGGTGATTAGGGTTAATAAGAAGTACGAAGGATTGAAACAGAGCGCCGGAAAAACGAGCTTATGCATTAGACAACCAAAGTGGTTTTGATAAGGTACTTTAGAACAAGAAAGTCTATTCATATCAATATACATCAATAATACGCCAGAACAATTCACGAATCAACACAGGATTTTAGATAGATAGTCTCGCTGGAGTGAGAAGAAAGGCGATCTGATAGTCCGAATGTCAGATTAAGATCAGTGAGCAATATAAATTAGTAAATGCTGTAATTATTGTGAATATGGAAATATTAATGATTGCAAACTAAGAAATAATCATTGACATTGCATTTTTGATATCAATATTACCTACTGATTGCAATTTATAGGTCAAAATAGACTTCATCGGACAGACCTCGAAGGATGCTAGTCTAATATAACTTAAAACGCAATAATTATCAGACAGAATTAAAAGGAGTGTGAGGAACATTAAGCGAGATAAAGGAAATACAATTCAATATATATTCATCAGAGCTTTTAAGTATATTCACAATCTTATAGCTGTTAATAAAAAAAGAACAAAACATACAAAAAATCTCTATTGCAAAATTTAAGTTAGTTGTGAGGCTAATAGGGATATATTATTAGCGAAAACACACACACAAAGTTCAATAAAAATATTAGATAGTTGAGGGACATATATTACAGTTTTGTAAGTTATGGGGGATTATGTTGAAGACAGAACAATAGACCAATATAGAATCAAGAGGGCAGTAGGAAAAATATTCTTATATTATGAAGAGAAGAACATGCTAATAATGATTTGATAGAGATATGTGAGAGAGAGAGAGAAATATAACATAAAAAAAAATCAGAAGAACTAAATATGGATGCGTTAATATGTTTAAGTTGTATTAGTTTAGAAGTTGAATGGAATAATGGAAAAACATTTCGCTCAAGGGAGTGTTTGGTGTGGGGAATAATTAACTGTACGTGAGAGGAGAATACTTTGTCAACTAAACACTCGGACAGTGATGAAGAGAGGATTGGCTGAATAGTGTTGTAGGAGTTTTTGATTTTAGAGACAAGGTAAATGGAATATCATTAGGCTAGTTTTACTGAGGAAAGAATAGGAAGGCAATTATGAAGAAGTAGAGTGAGAAAAGCTGGACGAGCAAATGCGTAAAAGTCATAGCCTAGGTGATAGATAGCGAGATTATTCAATAGGATGATAGAACAGAGAGTATACACTCAGGAACGTAATAGTATTTCGCGCAGTTAATACTAGTGTCGCTAATATATGAGATAGATTAAGTTAGTATATTGTGTAGACTGAGCGTTCTTGGTGAATGAGAGGTTTAATAAGAATTGGACATACAATGAGATCTAGAGAGTCGGGTAGACGCAGGTAAGTACCGAGACGGAAACTATAATAGGGTGCTGATTAGGAGCGTGATTGAGGAAGCTGGAAAACTGTTCTTACATGATAATTGTTTATTATTTGTTGGACAATGTATGTACAACGACACAATGACTTTATGTATAATAGAGTAATATAAAAATCAGGGTAGTGTTGAGGAAAATGGCGGTCAATTGGGGAGAAAATTGATGGAAGTAGTCACGGCAACAATCGCTCGCATTTTTGGAATGGTAGAGATCTTAGCCAGATAAAGTTTGTACAGCCATTGAAACGGAGAGCTGAGGAGAGAAAGAAGAATTTTAATTGCAGCTATAGAGCGCTTTGGAGTTGCTAGAGCAGGAACAGTATATATATGCGGATTTAATAAGGGGGAAGAAGGCGGACCTATGGTGCGTGAAGATGTTGGATCAATTTGGATGTTATGGGATATAGTTAGGTCGTGTAGGATAAAGGTACTATGGCGTAATGTAAATTTGCGATAATATTCTGCTACAGCAGTACATATGGACTCAAACATAGTTACTAGTCACAACGTTAAGATATTCTTATTGCACAGATAATAATTTGTCTTTAGCACCCGAAAAGATAGAGTGTCGAGAAAAGAAGACGAAAGAGGAGTGCGTAATGTAGGTCGGCTAATATGCGATGGTTTCATACATATAAACGAAGGTCCGGTAGTTTGGGAGTGACAGGGGAACTGTGAGATGGTATATGGCTATCTGGTATTTGTGTAGGGAGGAGTGACAGGAGTAGAATAGGAGATATCGGAGAGCTCAAAGGTCAAGGAGAGGGTCAACGAGAGGCGTGTTAGACTGAATGGACCAGATAATGTTGCACTGAAAAAGGACGGGTTTTTAGTGATTATTGGTTTGTGTGTAAAGCAGATAGTCTCGAAAGCGAGAGATCGAGAGATATATAGAGAAGGACGTATGCATTCACTGAATATATAGAGTGTTTGATAGTTTTGAATGGAGCAGCAGAAAGAAGAAACCTTTATAAGTATATGATACGTAATGCACAGTCACATCAACGCGATATATTCGGCGACTGCTTCAATGCGAAGAGCTGCAGAAGTTCACGATTGTGATAAATTATGTTGTTTGTGTACTTCTGGAGTTGAGTTCAACGTGTGGTATTATGACAGGATATAAAGGAGTAGTATCTGAGTAGTCGTATAACTATTGAGAGTGATCTATAATTGTACATACGTATTCTGTGGCTGTGAACTGTACTGTAGGAAAGTGTCGTCGATGCTAGAGTTCTGAAGTGGGAACAATCGCGAATATAGTATGAGTATACGGCAGAAGAGCGATCTCGAGAATGGATTATCTAACATTTCAATTATCATAAGATATTTATTGTTTATTTTTTTTTTTTATTATAGAACTTTTTGTTTTGTTGTGCTAAAAACCAGGCCACTAAGTGTTTTAAGCCTCAAAATAATAATATCCTATCATGCTAAGTATTTGGAGCTTAGGAGATGCTTTTGGAGAGATCCTATTATACCTTTATTCTTCATTTTGGTTAACTGTATCACCTTGCTTAAAAATGCTCGCAATATGTGAGTTTGCATACTTCAACAACTCTGCTGTGCAAAAAAACCCATATCCATAATAAACAACCATATAGTAGAGCGACAGCATAGTAACTTAAGAATTGCAGATTTCGGAGATAACGTATCGTGACCTAGGCTTCGTTCTTATGATTTCTTCAATATGGTCGATCCCCCTGAGTTTTTCTCTACAGTCAAATGGATACGTAATCAATTTTGTCACAATTTCTTTGGTACACCTTCAAAATGATATTATAGCTTACAATGTAAACCTATTATTTGAAGACTTAACGAAGAGCTATGCTACCGTTGGATGAGAGAAAATCGTCTGTGACGAGAGAAATACAAGTTCTTAGTATCATGTGGAAAGTTTGTAGAATTATATTATATATTATTTCATAATAATGAACTCATATATACTCACGAGCACAACAGAGCATAACATATTTAATATTGAGCTGTAGATTTGAACATATTTATATTTTTAAAGACAAAACTTGAGCTCAGGGTTGTATAGATTTCAGTAGATAATTTAGATTAGTAAACGAATGTCAGAAGTAACCTGATTTATGATAAACACTCCTCCTTATTAAGCTCAAACAAAATTACATATACTAATCTCTAGCCTAAATCAACATTGAGTTTACGCTTCAGATGAAGATATATAAAACGGATCGTTTATGGGCCAACAGGAAAAGAGCCAGAAGATGGGAGATAATCCCGGACATACGTATGACAGAAGTATAACTACTATAAATAATTTAAAAACTAGCATATAAATACGGACAGGATATACATATTTAGGTGTTATTATTATAGGTAAAGTTTCTAACTGGTTATAGATAGAGTTAGGGCTGAGATCGGAATATCATCACTGACGGCCTCCTAGCACAATGGCTAGAGACCAGGCAACAACAGCTTGGACTAGATCGACGGGAGAGCCCGGGTCAACGACACTTAGGTGGGATGCAGATAGAGACGTGAGGACATATTCATCGCAGTCTAGATGAGAACAATGATACTAGGCTACGCTACGAAAAACATTATGCATGTTACGTACTACTACACTAACAGACGTTATTTGAGTTCTCTCAACAATTGGCCAATTGGTGTCCCTATTGTCTGCTGAATTGTTCGGGGGAGAAGGTAGGATTCCACGCGGCCTCGCGATAGGCGGATGGACTGGCCAGTACCAGCGATCATAGCATGCGTGCTTCCGATTAGGCTAGGCAATGCAGGCGACTGGCCGTGTGAGAACACCAAGAGAATCTTTCATCGATCGGGCAACTACTAACTGAAGCCTCTATAGGTGGTTTGACCTTTTGATTTCCTGGGCAGTGGACGTTTTTCATCATATATGTTATTTACATAGCCAGGCACCTATAGCACAAAATAGTATACGCAGGCACCTTGCGCGAGAGCGGAAATACAAAACTACCGGCCCTCCACGATAATACTCTATATTTCAATAAACAATGGTACATTTGGTATAATTGTACCGAGAAGTTTTACTAGTGTATATAGAGGGAGTAGATGAACGTATAATTACTATAAGCATAGCTAAACGCTAAATACGGCTATATCATAATAATATCTAACTTATAATAATCATATTAATAAACGCCATATATATATATACAGCTAATATAAGCCGATTACAAGTCAGTTTATAAAGATAATGTCTATCGGAGGAGACCTCCTCTTATCTCTATTTTTCATATCTCACTTTCTAGCACCTAGATTATTCGATCTCACATGGATCAACACCTCCCTTACTCCTCTAGTTTACTCTTCTTGGATGCCTCCTTCGGCGGGGTTGCCATGGGTCTTTAAGCCTGTGATTACAACACATGATTGTGTGCATGGAGTCACTGAGATCATAGAACGACGCACGAGAGAGAGAACTAGCGTAGGCCGAATGTGCATTGGCTCTTCGCCAGTGTTTTCCTTAGAAGGGAGCTGGTGCTATACTGTAACTATGCCGTGACCCTGATCTCCCATCGAATTCTCAAATAATCTCTAAGCCCCTGTCCCGCTTATACTAAATACTTTTCTTCGCTCAGTGCTCTGGGCACTGCGGGAGAGCGGTCGTTACACGGAGGGAGTGCGTCCAACCCAGATATCCTCAAGGAAGCGTTAGTCGCGCTCACTGATATTCTCCTTCGCTAGACTATCGAACGCTAATATTATAGCTCTCACATTGAATTCTTCTCATAAATCATTGGTAGATTCTTTCTTTCTTCAATCTTCACCTCATTTTCTTGGACTCTCAGGGGCCCTCTGGTTGCTCCGCTAAATTCCCTCATCGAACTTATTTCTCTCCAGGAGATCATAGTGAGGGACCTAGATCTTTTCGTCTCACGCTCGACTGGGATCAAATGGATGACATCACTGAGCATGTGCTTTACTTCATCCTATAGCTGGATTGTATAGATTATGAATTTGGTCTTAACTTACACCCTCTGGCGCGCCCCCTCTAGGAGTGGAAACCAGATTTTGGGAAGTTGAACGGTTAAAACAGAAACCTGGGAGCGATCTAGTTATTTTTGGGAGAAATCCTTTATGGGGGTGGAGACACGGGTCATATTGCGCCTGGTGGTCGCTTAGAAATAGATACTCACTAATCATGCTTTTTTGAAGGAGCGGGTTTGGCAAAGAGTTCGATCAGCACATTTGGGTGTGCTTGCAGTCAAAATCATTGGGCATTCCCCCACCCCACCTTCCTCTTGTACATACTCTACAATCATACTTTTGCAGCATGCACACTCATTTTCTTTAGTTTTGAAAAAAAAACGTCTGGTTTGCGCTGCCGCGCTGACTCAATCTCAAGGCAGGCGCATCACGTTCGCCTATACTTCCCCGTCCGTGATGATTGAGAGAACTTTGATGGCGCTCTGAGTGGTTCCTACCGATCCCGGTTTTGGTCAAACACAATTGCTTACGTTACATTAGGATGGGCTGTTCACGTCAAAAAGTCTCTGCTCTATTCCTCACAATCTATTATCACTCTAAGACAAAATTCAAAAATCACTGGACCGATCTCAGGAAATTCTCCCATACAGCGGATCCTTAGTTACGAAAAGTTGATTTATCTCTCACATGGTATTCTGAGATTTAAGTATTTCTTTGATTTACACTGTTCCCTAATACTGTTTTACGAACATGACCAGGAGGAGCACCAGACAACGCTATACACTAAATTGTGCAGTACGTACAAGAGGACTGGCTCAAACCGAGTGTTGAATCGATCACTGAGCGCCTTTGAGTTTAGTAGACATTGCACATAATCTGCTACCACACATACGCTCTTAGAAAAGAGCCATTTCTATAGTTGGATACTCTCAGTATAAATATTTTTCAACAAACCTTTTACACCTAGATAGCTTATAACTCTGGAGAGTTTCTGAGGATTAGGATGAGAGAATTAGATGCGATCTGCTGCTAACTGTCTACTATATCAAGACGGTTGTTGAGGAACACAGATACGCTTGGGTCTGGGTTCTGCACACTTGATTAAAAAGCCAGAATGCGCTAACCGGCAATAATCGCGGCATAATGTAACTTCAGCGGAGAGGAAACTAGAGAGAGCGATGGAGCGATGGCTCTCACATAAATCTTAGTAGACTATTTGTCCTTATAGGGAATGACTAGATCAGGACAATCATCCTAAGTAATACTTCTTACAGCAGTACTCCGATATCAAGTAGAAAACTATTTCACTATAGTGTGATAAGGGCTGACGTATGCGTAAAGGGCATACGAGTATAAGGCCAACTCCTAGAATGGCTCAGCGGGTTGCACTCCAGAGAGACCTCGTTGCTCAAATTCACACTTCTAAATTAAAGAAATTCACTTCTCTCAAATTTCCCCACATTCAAAAACTCACACGTCCTGACCTAAGCTACTCCTTATTTTTTTTTTCATTCGAGCGGCTACTATAAACAATAGGCAATATCTACAGAAACACACTTCCTCCTAATTTACATAAACACACATTCTTGTCGTTTGAAAATATATCGCAAACTACCACCAGACATAAGTTAACTGTGTCATTTGGTAAACGCTCAATTATTGTTTTCTCGAAGAGGGCTAGTGAGTGACCTTTTAAGTAGCGATGGGCACTGCACGCACATAGATAAACGCTGAGGAATTTCATGTCTAGAGATGCGAGAGATAGTTGTGATTTTCCTGCTGCAACAGTTACTTACTTTTTTTATCGCAACACAAGTTATAATAACATGGAGAAATGTGCGTACCTTTTCGTATTGAATCTGCCTGCCTCTTGATATCTGAGCTCATCTGTTGTCTCTGACATTCTGGGGGGTTCTCTCGGACTGACACTAACGCCGCTACACGTTGCAGGGGTGGATATAAACAGAGAAGAGAATAGAGGTGTCTAAGAAGGTAAACGAAACGGGTAGAAGTTCAGATTATAAATAGTTCGTATGCCAATCACTTTTCTCCAACTACTCGTCGACCCATGCTAATTTTCCTCATGCGTCGCCTTAGGTGAACGTTTGGCGCACTTAAACTTTTCATATACAAGGCTATTACTACATTAACCTACGAGTACGTTAGTGTTCATCTAAGGGGATTTGGCCGCCGTCCTCGCAATTTTTTCAGAGCCTGATTCATGCCATTTGCGTCGTCCCTCAAAATGACTGTCAATCCACAGGGGGCGGACCCATACCGCATACAAGACTGAATTTTTGCGTGAGTATTTCGCATCATCCACCTCGCTCAGGACAAAGGTCTCGTATGTTGGTTTCTCAAGGGTTCTCACTGATCTCCTCGTACCAGATACTTTGCTGGCTGCTCTCTGCGTGGAGACTTCGCGGGTAAACTCTGCATGTCGTTCGCTCGCATGATTATGCTCTATCACTATTACCAGACTTTATATCTTTTCTGCTAAATCTCTCTTTTACAGCTGTGTCTCGCGCCTTCATCGGACAATGACCTTAAGGTGGAGAGGATCTGTTGGCGATGGGAGACTCGGGGGGTTTCTTTTATTCATGTTTAAATATTTTTTTTTATCGCACAACAATGAAAGTAGGTGTTTGTTTGCAATGTGACGTTAAATATCTGAGATAGAGCTGCGATGACATTGTACAGCAGGTGTTTGATATAAACGTTGGATATTTTTGAAAGACTGCACTATGAGCCTGTTATCATTATCACGTCAGTCTATAAAGGTCTGTAGATCAGAGATATATACTGAAAGCTACGCAACATTCTTACAGTAGTATATATATAATAACGTCGTAAAATACGTTAAGATCTCGTCTGAGTTACTTATATTCTATATATATTGACTAGGGAAATATCTATAAACAGTAGTATTGTACCTGAGTCCATTGCTACAACCATACATAATTCCTCCAACTTGTAATGTATCAGAATAGTAAAAAACCTGATCTGCTCTGATCATAGTTTTTAGCTATTGCTCATATTAGGCAATTACTCCATTATATATACGAACGAACACGAATCACATTTATAAGGATAAATCATAGATTAGAGAATCAAAGAGACGGAGAGGCTGACTAAGATACAATAGACTTATAGCAATATAACCAGTCATCGCATGACCTCAATATTAAATACTTACTAGCTTACAGTTTTAAGCAGGACCACTATTGTCAGTATAATGTTTTGCCGAAGCTCGCACTAGGTTTAGACTGGATCACGAATCGCTGTAGTGACGAGTCGGTATTGAAAAAAAGAATCGATATATATAACCATTTAAAGGAGATAGCTACCATGGCTGATGTAATTGTTAAATAATGTTCTTAGTTTAATGGCAAAAGTGAAGGGAGTCTCACAATAGTCGTTAAACTTATATTTTTTTTTCCTTATGCATTGTACGTGTGCGTATTAAATAACTAGATCCTCTGCCTTAAGCCTTGGACAACGAAGTCAAACGGACGGGAGAAAACAACTAATTTCGATAGGAATCGTACTAAGCAAATTTCGAGGTATATTCATTGATATAAAAACTTTATTTATTTCATCAAACTCATAGAGACTAATTTGAACCGAATAACTACTTATACTGTACTGAAATAAGAAAGGAGCCGTACCACAGACATATAATAAAGCGATAAACATGAATGAATACAAGGTACAGTAAGAAACTAGAATAGTAAGTGGAGGAACTAGTAAGCTATAAATTACTCTCACATATGACACTAGACATCTTACTGAATTTTGAACCACTAAATGGAGCTGCGAAAGCTGTACTGCCACATCTATTGTATCTTAACGTATAGATAAGCCTCATAATAGAGTCCTCACTCAAGCTAACAACGTACTGTATTTGGTTCGTGTATATTGTGAAACCTCGCTCATTGACTATATAGGTGACATTATGCCTGACTTGAGCCCTTTGCCACAGCCTCACGAAATAATAGAGAACAGATAATAATAACATAGATAATAGAGAAGTGAAGAGGAAGCGTAAACAACTGAGTTAATAGCAATTACCATCAGCTATATTATTATCAACCCCCATCAAATATCAATACTCAGATATATATTATTATAACAGTATACCTTATACTATATGATAATACAGATATTACTAATCTAATTGATTAAAAACTATATTAACCGTGCTTCAGTATGACGTGTAACTGCCTGGTGTGTTTAGATTTTTGGAATTTATAGACGATATAATGTATATTTTAAATGTTATTATATAATAGCCGTCTAATCACCGTTTGTTTATGTATTTTAGTTCTATGCTATTGTTTAAACTTTAAGTGTTCATTATGCTCATCGAGATACTTATACTGTTATTTCAATACCCTGTGGAGTATCAACAGATATGAAAATGCTTAATATTACAAAAACTGAATTACCGTATAGCAAGAATTATTTTTCCAATCCTGATCTTAAATAAAACTAGTGCTCGAAATAAAGTAGTCCGATAGTCAAATTTGACTAGTGAACGAGGGATAATTAGTCGCTGGAAGATCAGGACCACAAAGTACTTTCAATCGTTTTGTGACATTTAGATCTGCAAATAACTAGTAACAACTATAGCTAACTTAGGCATAAAACTAAAAACTGCTAATAGTAAAACCACCCGTTAACTATACGGATTTGAAAGGGAACACGTAATATAAGTTTTTTCCAAGATCGGAAACCTAGTTTTCAAAAAAATCTTACCAAAAATGTTTCTGGTGAAATCAAAATTTCAATCAATTATACTAAAGTACTAAAATCATACTAAAATTCAGCATTATTATTTTAATAAATATATTACCTCACAGCGGTCTAAGATTAAATAAACTTAAGTTTAAAGAAATTCTTAAAATTCTAACATTACAAGTCACTGAAATATGATTTTATTAAATTAAAAGCTTCACAAATTTTAAAAAGTAGATTTTACGAGCGTATTCCACTAAGAGTAGCCAAATAAGTAAAATCTTCACTGTTTTCACTTCAAGTCAATGTTGTTTCAGTTTTAACTTTCTTTCTTCTTTTCGATTTAAAAGTTGGATGCTATACTTCAAAATCGTAGCTATATTTCCATTAAATTAAAATGGAAATTAATGGATATATATATATTTATTATTCTAAGAAATTCTCTACGACTGCTGTTTTTTTATCTGTCTGTGTTCTTTTTATTTAAAGTGGTGAACTTGCCATGCACGGTGCAACATATCAAAATCTAAAATGAAGAAATAAGAAAGCTCTATAAATAACGCGTTGCTAGTGGAAGTTTCCTTCGATTGCATTGTTTAACTTTTCATTTCTTCTTCTGTATATTGAAGTTGCAAGCCTTTTGCAACATCTGTCTGCCAAGTTATTGAGTTGTAGTAATATTATGAGTATTGAGTTGTATTGAGTCTTATAGTTCTTGAACACGCACACACCACACACACACACACACACACACACACACACAACACACACCACACACACACACACTACAAGCCTACATACGTGTGTAACGGTTCCCCTTTGATTCTTTGAATTTCGTTTGTTACGTGTGTGGTGTATTGAGTGTTGGAGTTCTTGAAGACACACACACACACACAGACACACACACACACACACACACATACACACGCACACACACCCAGCCATACACACACGCTTTAGTGTGTATTATTTTTCGGATTTTTGTTCTTTGATTTTTATTTTTGTCAGTTGTTACTGACTCTGAGGAAAAATACACAGCTTACACATACGAATACACACAATCGAGTGTGTATTATTTTTGAATTTTTTTTTTCAGATAATCATATAATAATTTATCAGTATTATTATTATTAATATTGATATTATTGATACTATCTGTATTAAAATCAAATTTGAGCTCTAATTCTGATTCACCGGACTCTGCGCCGCACCAGATATTCCACTAAAACAGGAAAATAAAGTAAGTCTTGTGATTTTTTTTGTGTGTATATTTTTTTTTTTGTCTTGTATGAGCCTAGTCATAAGTTAGTTTAAGATTAGATACTAAGCTATAGTTAAGTTTCTCCGCCACGCTTTTAGTTGCATGTGCCCTCTAACGCTTCTTTCCCTTACTTATTTGCAGGAAATAAATCACAGGAATTCTGATAATTAGGACAATTATTTCTCAGGTGTGCTTAAGGGGTATTATGGAAGCATGCCAAAAGACCTTCGCGCACAACCCCCTTACTGACCGCGGCGCAACGACGCCTTATGCATTTGTTAAACAATTTCTTTTTTCTGTTCTTTTGCTCGCTGATACGCGTGCTGTACGCATACACAGTACTCATGGGGGGCGGCCGCAACGACACCAACGCAGAAGAGGGGGATCCTCCCGGGACACTTCCTCCGACAGACACATCTGCAGAAGAGAAAGAAGTGCGTGAAGAATTTCATCAACAAAGTGTGGAAAAAAAACCCTAAAAGAGGAGTGGAGTTGCAGAACCGGAACGGGATCTCTCAGTCAGGCCTTACGCGAGGACAAAACGGCAATGAAGTATTGTTTGAGACCGACTCTGCCGGGGAATCTTAGCACTAGTGCCAACTTAGAAACGACTCTTGGCCGCAGAGCGAATTATCTTCATCAGACACCATGGATCGCAGACTTGAACGACCATCGGAACCAGGAAGTTGCAACCTAGCCATCCCGTTAAACGATCAATTCCGGAACGAATCGCTAAGCCCCAGGAGAGGGTCAGTCACAGAACGAGTCATCCCCTCACCATCGAGAGCCTTCTTTTGTTCCGGTCGGCGCTCCGACGCTTTCAAGCCCCCTACCAGAACATGCCTACCTTCGGCGGGACCTCGAGTTCGCACATATAGGTCAGTGAACCCATGAGTTAACACATAATTATTCCATCGAAAAACCTCCACGCTTACTCCCAAGACTTGCGTGATCCAAACAAGTTAAATCAGGGTTCGCAGTGAGGGAGAAAAACTATACATTCGCTACCTTCTCAAGACAAACTATGGCGACAACGTCAAAGCTCATAGAGACCCTCATCCGTCTAGGGCGGGCTCGCCTAGCCCAAACATACTTTACGGCCGACCTCTTCAAGGGTTCAAAAAGCTGACGTACTTGCTTACACCAAGTCTCTGGGAAAACCGAAGAAGTAATTGGACTTCGGGGTTGCGCATTATCCTAGACCCACTGTTTTCAAATTGCCAAGGGAAGTAAGGACAGAACCCTGGGCCGACGCTAAGAAAGCCGGACTATCAATCTTACTGAAACCTGGTGACACCCTCACATTCTTGCAACAGGTAACCATCACGAACAAACCCAAAAACACACAGTCCTGATACCAACAAAGGAGGACACTTCGAGGGCCACACATTGAGAAAAACCAAATGCGAACAACAAACCAAGTATCCGAGCGTGGTTAAGCACCACGGGAAAAAACCAGTACCTCCTTAAGAACCAGCCTTCCACGAGACAGGACAGAAACCGCTGCCAGAATCGCAAGGCGAATGGTCGTTGCTGCAAGGAGGACACTTACCCCATCTGAATGTACTATGCTCACAACGCCAGAGATGAGACTAACAGTGGTTAAGAATCGCGGCTGGTGTGAAAGATGTCTGGCGGAAAATCACGCCACAGCGGACTGCCAGAACGCTAGGGCCTGTTTCCGTTGCCGGGCGCCGGACCACCACGTCGTATTCTGCCCTCAACCAATCTCTCGAACTGGCAGCCCACGACAGCAACCAGATCCGCAGGCCCCAGATCCCAGGGATTCCGCTTTCGGCCATCTGATGACCGCTCTTCTGTTCTGAGAGCTAGCGCGGCATGCCCCCCACAGTTGGCTGATTTTATTGTAACCTTACACCGAGAACTGCACCTTACCTCTGTAGCCACATTTATTTGATGGGAGGGGTCTCAACCATCCTGTAATTCTAGAATACGCTCGTTCAAAAAAATAGGGGATATGCAGTGCCCCGATCCCAGTGGGCAATTACCAATCAATGGAACAACCCAGGAGGAGTACTGCACCTTCAATGACGTCGCACTACTTCAACGTCCCAAACACAAGAACTGGCCTCCCCATCTCGCCATTGTAGGTGGAACATCCTGGACCCTACGGAATCTGGCAATCCCTGGCTACGTCCAATAACCACCACCCGAATGCTTCACAGATCAACATCTCACCCCTTGCTCCATCCTTATCCCGGACACGATTGCAATCGATCAAATCCAGGCTCCCTGATCGGGGCGTGACACTGAATGAAAATTCCTGACATCGTGTGGCCAGATCCGCCGTTCGCGATGACCTTCATGAAGACCAATGGGGCACATGTATGGCCCCTCTACCCTATCTACGAAGAACCGAACTCCTCCCAAGTACAAGTAGTCCACTTAAAGCCCCAGAAAGTCGGCACACCAACAGTTGGAGACACCGCTCCCAACTGTCCAATCCAGACGGACCACACTCTCATCCCTCCAGTATGAAAAGGACGTTGAAGACCGCCCCGACTTCCTGACCCTTCTACCGCCTGCCGTCTCGAGGATCACCTTCTCGAGCCGCCCGCTATGCGAACCCATACACACTTCCCTCTCGTTGGAAGACATGCAGGTACACATGAACTCAACACGAGGGAACGAACCACTACAGTGCTCTCACCAAACGTCTACCTTTGGCTTATCTCCCCTCCAAGAGAGCGTGGACCAACCCAAGCACCCAACGGAAGTCGATCTTCGATGAACAAACACCCAGGCCGCCTACGAACCCGCCTGCGTGAACACTTCACATACCGACCCTCCCCCGCTGGCAGGCATGCCGAATGTTCGATACAGCACGGCAGGACTTCTTAAAGACGCTCGCACACAACGCCCAGCCCCCGACACCCACCAAGAGCCCCCCGCCCAACGAGCACCGCCCACCCGCCAAAGGTGCCGAGAGGAGGCCCAACCAACGACCAAACGCCGGCGAAAACCACGCGAGAGCGTTCGAAGAACGGCAGGCGAAAAGTGGCCCATACGTGTATTTCAACTCATAGTAAGACTGATCAAACCCACCCCTCATTCCACTCTATAACCCGACCCTATCAAACGATCAGCCTTTGGCTGATAAGAATAATAGAGTAGCCGTACACAGCCTTTAAAACGATATCTACGTATAATATATACATAATACGTTATATATATATATATATCCTATACTTTATATCTAATCTGTATGATCTATATCTATAAAGAATATATAATATATATATATATTTTATAATAGTATAGTTATATATTACTATGATATAGTATCTCAAATATTATATGAGGACGGTATTAATTACTTGTGTAGTAAAAGTTAACCTCTGACCTCGTATATGTGCTATAATAGGTAACAACCGAGAAAGGCATATTCATTGATATAATAAGAGAAACAGTATAACTCCGTAGTTTAACTCTAATAATCCACATTATACCACATCATTAAGTCCAAAGCTGCCTCGATATAATAAGTTTACCCCACCATGGGGCTCGGGATAACTCCTACGTGATACCTCACCCAAATACTAAACACGTGAAGACTAGGCTAGTTGAATGAGGTTCGTGATAGACTTACAAATACCTTAAGTATCTTCATAATACCCATAGTACTATGACACAGGTAATGAACTTTCACCTTGCACTACACCTGAGTTTAACCAATCAAGCCAGCTCGGAAAGCGGTAAGTAACCGATTAATAGACTCTAGTGTAAAACTGCACCGCTGATTTTTCAGATTACCCTAATTTATATTTGAGTGAGTAAAGTACTCTTGATATACTATCGAGCTATAGCCCTGTATCTATCAAGCGTTTTGGTAATATAAGATTGAGAAATTCACGCGTGTATGGTAATATAGGTAAAATAATAATTACGCGACCCCTCGCGACTATTATGTACTAATATTACCTCTATATACTAATGACAGATAATCCATATACATACTAAAATTCAACTCTTTACAGTAGTTACTAGTATATTCGGTAATAATACATACCGGATCATCCTATAATCTTCTACAATGAACCTTGTACTACGTTACCGCTAGATGAACTCATACAATACAGCCCCGAAACTCAGATCAATACTCTACGTGAACTAATACGATAATAGATCAATTTTACGTGATCACCAAATCTACTATATATAAGTGGTCATAAATACCTTTAGGTCGGGTACTCATGTAGTGACACCTGAAAAGTACATAATAATTATGAGAGTATAAGGGCGGTGACGTATAGTCTCCATAACTAAGTACCCATACTACTATACGCCTCATACGTATATCATGTTCTGAATATATAAGCAGACTCATACCGCAAGGACTATATTATTGTATATAGATATGACTCTATCTGTTGTTACGATACCCTAGCAGGTACAGCTTTTTCGGAATTCTTTTTTTCGTGTGTTTATAGCCTAGGGTACTATTTCTAGGAAAAGATGATCATAGACAACTCACATTCTACAAGTTTGCAAAGAGGTACACGACATCATCTTACTATAATAAAATGGATTTAAAAATCCTTATAGACCTTTTCGATTGTCTACAGGAGGATTCTCCAAGTTTTAATTTTTTTTTTTTTTTTTTTTAATGCTAGCATATAGATACTAACAATAATCTTAAGTAGCGGGGATAACAGCATGCTTCGCACAGTTTCGAAATTAGTTTTAACACCTACTCTTGTAAAAAATAGATCAACTCCTCTTCAGTAGATTAATCATTGGGTGTTTATATTTTTTGGGGGGGAGTGGTGGTGGTATTATTCAACACAACATGACATTTTGGTGAATTGTACACACACAAACAGCATGACAGAGACCTCAGCCGGTAATCTCGGCCCTCAGACCCCGCAAACCGTGTGCTCAGCGCCGCGAAGACGCACCGAGACTTACCGGAATAAGGACATATTTCCCCCCCGACCTGTCCGGTGAGGGTTGTCTCCGGAACACCCAGCACGACTCTATTGGGGAGCTACTCAGAAGCTCGAGGTGTGCCATTGCAGCGAAGACGACCGCAAGAGGTTCCTACCGCTCGCATCCCGTCTACGAGGAGGCCAACGTATTCTGGACAAAAAATCTCTCTCTCTTTTGTCCCCTTGCTCCTTGCTCTCCCCCATCCAGGATCGGAACACGCACCACCAAGGGATATCTGGGTACTCGCGAATAAGTAGGTAGGTACTAACAGTGTCATCCGGTATTACCTCAGATCGCATACATATATTAAATTAGGGTATAGTACGCTAGATATAAGAAACCGACACATTATAGCAGTATTGTGATACGCTGTGTAAATGATACAATAGTATATATATATATATAAACATATACAAGTATGGTACCCAGCGCTAAGTATTGTACATCTTATCAGTATAACAGGTCTTTTTTTTTGTATGTTCGTATTGTATGTGTGCAAATAACCCTTAATTTATTAACGACCGAATTCCCGAATGCTAACTGTCCACGTCATGATTTTCCAACTCCTAAGTGGTCAGCCGTCGTCGTTTTCATGGAACCCTATATTCAATCTTTTAAAAAGTTAAAAGAGATATTTGTAACCCAAATAAGAATGTCATTTGTTTTATTTTCAGAAAAATTCTTATAATTATAATCAGTAGGAGGAGATTTTGAAGGTAGAAAATAAATATTCAATTTGTTCCGAAGTGATTCACTCTTAAGAGGGTAGAAGATAGGTAGTTAAAAAAACAAAAAACAACAAACAGAGAATCAAAAACTGACTCGTTCGATTTCAAGTGTAAAATTCTAAAAAATTCCCAAACCCCGTAGTGCACAGTTTACCTTAAATTTGTTCAAAATTTCAATTGATAATGTATCCGAGCAAGTACTAAAAACATTGGTTATTATTATTAAATTTTCAAATATTTAGCGTAAATATTTATCCTTGTTAAATTCATGTCCAGTTTGCAGCACTGTACCTACCTCTATTCCCTTTCAAAACATTCAACTGAACCAAGGGATGTCTGCCACTTTATCTGTAGTAATGTTTGTGAGTCTTATTTCAATACGGGCACAATCACCGATAACAGAAATACAGATCCGAATACTCAGCTTTTAAAAGATTTACAAAACAATCATTCCTGGATTTACAGATCAGATAACGAAGGTATCTTCAGCTTTAGAGCGCCCCGTATTTAGAAGCTACGGCGTGAACCAGAATATACGATATAGGTAGTCCTAATATAGTAGTACAGGACTCCACATCAGATAATAGAGACAAATCCCGCCGACTCAGCTAGGCTAATATATACGAAGGCATATTATCATATTAGTGAATAGTAGATTAGATATTATATATATAAGTGATCATAATAAAGAGGGAGGGACCTAGAAGATATAAATATATATGAGAAAGCTCTATTCTAAGCTTTCTATACGGCGGAGGTAACTCGAGCACGCCCAAGGGCCGGTGCGCTCCCCCGAGCACAAGTAGTACAGCAGTATCCTCATGGAATGGAACCATCAAATAGACTTTTCTGACATCAGGATTTTGCCTGTAATTCTCAGGCGGGTTGTATATGGGTAATATATAGTACTATATATATAATTATAGGCTACTCCAGACGATAAGTACCGGCGGAAGCAACCGTCACCACCCTATATATATATTATATATTATATATATATATATATATATATATATAAGATATATAAGAATACCACAAAGAGGTAAACCGCAAAGATGCCAAGAGTCGGGGTCTCTACGGACCTTCCCCGGAACGAAAGCGGGGACATTTAGGAAATAAGCTCTCCACGCGCCCCACTGCCCTTCCCGGGAAAGGAGTGGTCTCCGGAACCCCCGCTCTTGTAGAGGGTATTCTTGCGTGGAGTGCCCGCCGCTTGGCGTCTCTACACTCCGCCCCTCCACCATCTGACGGAGGTGATCGAGTGTCAAACGTCCTCCCTCTGTCTCCCACGCGTCGGGTCCACAGCCACCTCAGCCCATTTGCCTATACAGAACTGTTTGAAGGTAATATTCACAAACAATTACATAATAAGTGACCGCATATACCTTACGTTAGTACCCGGCTGATATAGCGCTTACCATTACGTAGCCTCGAATCTCCCATAGGTCTAACGTAGTTCACAAAGAACTGATTATCAGATAGACTAAGCTATTAACGACGCAGGATTTCTATATACTGGATATAATGCGTATAGATCGACTCAATAGATATAGGTAAACAACCACTTATCATATACCGAAGTTACGGTAAGCCTTACAGGAGATCATACTACCTATACTCACCTATTAACCTGGGAATAATTATAAAACGGATACTTGTAGAATAGTATAATAAAATTTTCAAGCAGCTTCTTAACTAACAAAGCCCTAGTAAACTGGAAATTATTTGTGCCATGAGAGACCCCAGGGTTTTTCTTATGACCGTTACACGAAGCGATATAAATAAAAATAGACTATACACATTTATGGAATCCAGATTATGAACTTTGTAGGAAAAAATAAAGGATATATTTTATATATATAGTAAAACAGAATACATATTTGGAATCAGCGTAATTGAATTCTTTAAAAATTGTATGTAGAATTAGGGGGCCTCGAAGACGACGCAGTGGGACACAGAGGCGGAAGACGAAGAGCTCCTCGGTATCGCTCCAGGAATGGCCGAGATGAGCTCTCGACTCTTTGCCTCTATTGCGATTTACCAGGATCTCTCATGTTTAGCTCTAAAAAAAAGGCCCATAAGTGCGTTTTGCTCTCTCCATACTTACAATTGTCATACATCGATGTAATCCATCCCCCAGATACGTGCTAGTTTATTAACTTAAGTTTTCTTTACTGTATACGTATTTTTGAGATACTTAAATAATAAAGACAATCCACTTCACTCCAATTCCAAACAGAATAATTTTCTCTACAGCTACCAACGGATTCATATCATATTCAGAAGAGTATTATTTTCCTCAGTTGTCGGATGTCCATGATCTCAAGCCCTCTTAAGATTTATACGATACGAATAATTTCATTCTCGGTAGACACTTCTTCTGTTAGTCTCACCAACTAAATACTGCCCATAGATGAACAACTCAGTAGTAAATGGGAAGAACTAGTAATTTCGCCTGTAGGTTAGTCTCATGTAAAAACGGTTTTATCTAAAGCTTGCACAGTTGTATTACCATATACGGCGCCACTCGTGACGCTCCCTGCCTGCGGCCCGGGTATTGGAGAATAAATGACTCAAACTCATAGGTATATATCTAAGGTGTTTAAGTCCGGAGGATACTAATACTCACCTGGCTAGTATATATAGGTGCTATACAATGGATCATAAAAGGGTATCCCCCCAGAACCGATACGTAGACGAAGAGCTACTAGTGTGTATTATATCTACTACCTAGGCGCTCATACTGAATTATATAGAAAGACTCCTAAACACAGGCATCGAAGAGTGAAACAGAGTCCTTGCTCAGTACGACACCATCCAGAAACGGCCTGTGGGGTGCTCCATGGGTTGATGAGACACCTAGAACGCTACTTCCGCTGGAGCTCGGCTCTGACGGCGTAAGTCTCCGGATGCCGTGGAATGACTTCGGTTTTCCCATTTAGTAGACAAGGGCACCACTACCCGAATGTAACATATCTTAAACGCCGCCTCATGTGAAGAACAAACTAGTAATGTTCTACTTATACCGAAAAATAGCTCACCTTCATCCGCATCCACAAGTCTCAGAACCCGGGCCCTCTGCTTCCAAGGGCGAGTTCATCTAACACTGAGCTTAGATAGTCTAAGTACTAAGCTAAGTTCCTCAAGCATACCTTAATATAAGGACTTATTGAACTACGCCCCTATATATGGTATAATGAACTGTTCTCTTTAATACCCCATATGACAGTATCCTATCACCTAGGAATTCCAATCCCTAGCCATTAGAAGCATAGTCGCAATACGGTACGGTAATATACAATATTCTTCATAATATATTACGAATCGATTCTTAAGATGGTTGACCAAACCCCATCGCATATAGTTAATATAAAGTAAACCCTCCAAAACTCCTACGGATAGTAGTCAGTATGAACGAGTCCAATTACGGTGCGTGCGAGGTAGATATAACAAGTCTTAGTGTACAATACTTGGTACGATATAATACTATCCATCACCTTATAGGTATACTAGCGTGAATACAACGCCACTGCTCAGAGTACGGGCCATAGTACCTACATCATTTCCACTTTGAGTATGTGAGTAACTAAGTCATAGAGTAATAAAGACATCAGTCCCTAATAATAGATAATTCC
Source organism: Trachelipus rathkii (assembly GCA_015478945.1). Taxonomy (NCBI): domain Eukaryota; kingdom Metazoa; phylum Arthropoda; class Malacostraca; order Isopoda; family Trachelipodidae; genus Trachelipus; species Trachelipus rathkii. The sequence goes on from JABUQX010109303.1 coordinate 54,871, forward strand.
TGTACTTATAAAATCAGATACTATAAAGTATATATATATAAATATATATATAATGAATTAGACCACACAAAACTTGAAGCCACAACAACACAGTGAAAGACTTTCTATGACGCGCATTAAAAGAGAGCACGTAAATTTAACGCTATTTCACTGTTGATTTACGATAGCTAAATACATATTAATTTAACAGGAGAAGACAGACAAACAGATACTGTTGTGGGCTTGGTTCACAGGCGTCACTTAAATGACTGAAAAAATAAGCATGTAAGATAGATTTTATCCTGCTATCTATTGCGTTCTCGGGTAACTGGCACCATATTACCAATATGAGACATCGGACGTATATACTATTTTCCCTTGGAACCACTCGAGCACATTCATTCTCCCTGCTTTCACTCTAATATGTCTCATATCTCGCCCAATACCCCCTTTACTAAAAATAGCCAATAAGGAAGCTATGTTCTTTTAGAAGCGTATTTTTTAGCAGCTTCTGCACTCCAGATGTCACTCTCATTGGAAATTTAATATAATATAAGAATATCATATAATAGTAATACACATATATAAAGTGGAAAAGGACGATGACAGAGTCCCAACATATAAATATTTTTACACATACTCGTGATAATAATTTATATTCCCATCCCACCAATGTCATGAATAATTCTTAATTAGTAATTGTTATAACCTTCTAAAGATACGGTCGCCCATTCAATGTGCCTGCTTCTTGCGATTCCAAATAGACCAAAAGTGCCCATCTAACACTCCCTTTCTACTCACCATAACATAGGCCGTAAGTATCAATCACTACCCGGTTACCCTCTCAGTACGTATAAATTGTCTCAGTCGCTAATCTAAATACCAACAGAAGTATCTTATTTTAACGTCTGAGTGAATTACTAACATAATGAAAAAAGCATTAACGATAACGCTGACAAATAATAATAATAGGACTCCTTGAACAATACAATCTACTTCCACTCTGATATATCTATATATAAATATAAATAATATAACTAAACCTTATCTCATATATAATGCCTCCTTATTATATTATTATATAACCCTATACATACCATAAATCTGAAGTACATCGCTCAATAAATACTATATAAGTATTATTCGTGGCTTCTTATCCTCTGCATATGATATAAGAAACCCCTATATGCGACTTATATCTATACTATATATATATATACTATATATGAGATATGCGCATCGGTTACCATTGTCAGAGGTGTATACGGCTATTCTTTCCAACGAAATTATTACTCCGCACAAGCTTTTGTCTGTTGTTGCGCCCCTTTGCTCTGTGTGAGTAAATATCCTTTAACGTTTCGCTCGGTTGTGCCTTCCTGTTCTACAGGGTGACCGCTGAGCAGAGCGCTTGGCGTGAGTGTTGCTGTTACAGCTCTGCCAATAGATAAGGGGCCGAAAAGAAGATTATGTTTAATAGGGGTATTTCCTCGGAGAATCGACTTATTCCACAAGCGGAAGATGAATTCTATATATTTCGATACAAGAGTCCATAGTCACTTTGATAGTTAAATGTATTGTAGCCAAATAATTACAACTGAGATATTGATGAGTTATAAAAAAATAAAATAATCTACTTATATTTTCCAATAGGAAAAATTGATATGTCACACTATAATAATAGAACTTGTTATCAAGACACATTGTTTTCAAATCTGTTTGCGCTGAATTAATTTCTTCCTCTATGTAGTTTTTAATGACTATAGATAGAAAGAAGTAAAAATCTAATTTAATGTGCAGTCGGAAACTACTTTAATAAAAGTTTCGGCGAACGAATCTTGCTTATTATTGCTCGAAATTATTGAACAATATGTAACGAGTGGAATAATATATATTTTTTTGATCTGATATGCCTTTTATTTATCCCTCATTCCTTCGCTTTTAGTTTCAATTACTTATTAAGCGAGGCCAAATCTATACGGAACAACACCTAATTAAAAAAAAAAAAAAAAAAATCCGAGCTTGCCGGCCACCTCGCAGCGAAGGCGAGATGCGCGGATCCTCCGACAGAGGAGACGAACGGCGGGGATGACTATAGAGGAGCAGTAAGGCGCGCACACACAGTACCGATGGAGATCAGATAAAAAGCACGTTCCTAGAACCGTTGCCAGACACGTCAAATATAAAATACAATGATTTTCTCTCACTGAATTGGTATATAATCTAATTGCACCACGACACGGAGTTCGTAATAGATTTTATATATTATATTTTTTATCTTGATCAAGACTCTTACTTTCATAAACTACTTCAAAAGTCTAATAATTAATTTAGGGCGCTTACTATGAAACCGACGAGTCCTTACGCTAATGATGTACTATACGCAATACATTAGAATAGACGCCGTAAATATAAAATAACTATAAATAATAACTATTTTATTACGTTCGAGGTGTAGTAGATATTAATAGGTGACGATAAGCAAACTAAACTATAATAATATTATACTATAATCTATATATTATTATTTAGTAGAGCGCGTTTCTAATATATATATAGCGTAACAATAAAGGTCTAATATAAGTCAATGAGTGAACTAGAATATACTATACTGTGCGTCAACCACTACAAGACTAGAATAATAAACTCATAGTATAGTAGAAAACTATCCATGATATGTTCTAGTATTTTTCTCTACCACAATAATCCCTATCACTCACTGAAGGGATACTTTTTACATAGATGATGGGTGCATTAATATAAGATAAAAAGCTATTTATCAGAATAAGCATACGAAAAACCAGAAATATACATATATAATACTAGTATCTCGTACTATACTACTATAATATACCCAACATATGAATGCAAAGTACTTTATAAAACGTATAGGCATATACTACCTTAACCGTATATACTACAGGTGACACGACATCATCCACTAGATATTATTAATTATATATTATTATATATTATATATGACAACACATGTGTGTTTGATTCTAAAAGCAAGGCTTAACATAGACAAGCGGAGGTGCGGACCGGCTCAGGCTGGGGGAATTCAATACGATACATCTCCATGTTGATACTAGTAGTAGTGTCTATATATATGGGTAGTTTGGTCGTTTTAATTTAACACTTTCAAAGCCGTGTGTCGCAGGAGTGTCGGCCTATGATCTTAGGCTTGGATTCAGGTTCTCAACAACTCCTGTTGGAATTTCGCTAGGCCTTCATCTTTCTCCTCGGTTGTTACTGATAAGCTACGCTAGGTATTATAATATATTCTTAACTCATACGGTTATACTACTAGTGATCTATACTATTTATATATACTATATCTATATATTATATACTATATAATAGTATATATACTAGTGGCGGAGCTCCAGAAAAGCGGACAGGGGCGAACATAACTGAGGCAATCGCCCGTAGTATGGGGCCCCCATGCATTTATTAAGGACCTCGCGGCGCGTATGCAAAGGTATCGCTTTAAAACAGAGCTAGAGGTCCTGTGAGGCAATTTATAATTGCTCTTCACGATTATCGACTGTACTAGCGCACTAATATATATATATACACTAGTATATATAATTATAGTATATGATTATATCACATGTATACTACTACATATACTATATATAATAGAATATAATAGGTAAACAAGATTTTACTACGATAATACATAGATTACTTAATTATATAACTGCTACAATTTCATGAAATACCTATTGGTGTTGATACTTGTGTTTATGTTTCTACGAAAACACCACTCCCCGGACCCCGCAACGCTAGGGCGTTGCCACTTGTCTCTGCCCCGTGCCAACAGCACCAAGTCTAGAGCCGCCAACTGAAGCGTTATATTCATATATTTAGATATATATTTTTATAATATTCTTATATTGGTATCCCTACATATTATATGAGATATATATATATATACGTAGTAGTGTAGGACTTGCTTCTTCAAGTTACTATTAACTTCTTTTATATTTTATTCTAACTCTCCTAATAAACTATATATACGCTATTTACCCGTTTATCCAGTATAATATTTGATATAACTCGGTTATAGATTATATAACCTCCTTATACATACTAACCTATACTATTGTATAAAATGTATAACTCTACTTGAGTTATATTCTCTTTATGTCAGCATCTCTATACTAATATAATAATGTATATCATATATATCAGGTAAACGAAATCTACTTATATATATATATTCGGTTATACTATAGTCAATTTAATTTTATCAATAGATAATATTGACTAACAGTCTTAGACTCAGTGGTTCCTTACTACCATTTATACTAAATAGGTTGTGGATAAAGAATTACATAAATATATAAATTGTTTTGAAAGCATATGAATGGTATAATAATAATTGTTATTATATATTTCTTTATATATAGGACACAAGTTACTTAACGCCCACCGTGACGGAGCATTCGGGCTCGAAAAAAAAAATTATCAAGCGAGGATAGCATCTATAATGGATAGAGTTATATAGATGTTCTAGGTCAGAAATGAATTTTTTTTATTTTTCTCTTTTTTACTCCTTTACCTTGTTCTAGGGGACGAAATATGATATCAAGCGACTATGTATGATTATATTGTTGCTCATCAAACGCAATGCTAGGTGCTCGAAGACGACTGGGGACCAAGGGGGAGATGTGTTATCCATACCCGTAGGAGGAGGGGAAGGAGAGGAAACCCCTTGCAAACCACATAATCGCAAAGAGCGGGGTATACCGAGGCAGACACCTCCCGGACAGAGCAGGGGGAATAGCCTACCCGTGGTTGACGTTCCCCGGAGCCGAGAACCCGCGGAGCTTCACTACCGATCGGTGCCCGGCTATACCCTTGGTAAGGGGAAGCATAGTGGTCTCTATCATTTAATTACATTTCTTACTAAAAATTTTACAGGAGTCCAAAAATGTATTCCTTTTCGCTGCCCTGACTAGCTATTGTTAGTTTTTTGAGGGAATATATGTATTCATTTTTTTCTTGCATTTCATATTTCTCTAATACGTCTATTTTAATGTATACATAGAGCACCTTGTGAAACATTTGTTTTGTATAGATCCGAGCTCCTCGCTTCCGTAGTCGGCGTTAAGTAACTGTTTACGCATATATACTATATATAATTACAACTATTATGTATCATCGTAACTACCTATAGTATTGTACGTAAGTACAAAGTTATGTGATATATATATCCGTTCCTATATACCTAGCTCACTACAGTTAGAGTACTAATACATTAGTATATTAGATACTACCCGTATATAATAATATATTATGTATATAGCTTCATCACTCAGTTAGGTACTGTACTATAGTATAATATATACTCGACCTCTATACGTATAGTTATGATTGCGTACGATGTATGCATAATTTTGCCGCATGACGGATGACGCATTATAGCTAAAATGTTATAGACCTTGATTGACGCTCCGAGTACGATTTGCGATGACGATTTACTTGAAAAAAATATTTAAAAAATTTATTTATTCTCTTTCTCTCTTCTCTCTCTCCTCTCTCTCTCTCTTTCTTTGAATGAATGCAATTGAAGAGAGATAGATCCTATTTGAAGGAACTATACCCTATATACTATATATATCACGTATTATATATATTATATATATTATATTACTCACGTTTTTTCCTCAATTCGACGATCTTGGTATCAGAGCCATAACTGTAGCTAGACAAGGAGATGGACAGCTCAACGCTCGCCAGAGACAAATACATTTTACACGCTTATCAAAATTATTATGATTCCTTAGTATCAAAGTTCGCCTTACATACAATAATATCACATATACAATTAATTGATAAATAATAATCAATAATAATAATACTAAATAAATAGTTTGTTAGGGGCTACTAATTGGAATAATAATAATAATAATAATAATAATATATAATAATAAATAATAATAATAACGTTACAGTAATAATAATAATAAATAATAACTCATAACATAATAATACAATAATAATATACATAATGAATAAAATTAATATAATGCATATTAATACTTAATTGAAATGAGGAGACATGTTGGGGTCCGTACACGATTTTTAGGATCAAGTGGCTGTTTCTTCATATCTGCTATAAAATATTTAGATCAGGGACTTAAATTGTAGAGAAGGTTTCTAAGCTTTTGACAGACTCACGCTGATAGGCAAATTGGCTACCTCATTTTCAGGTGACGGACTGACAACGTAATGGATGGATGATATTAAATACTCTTAAAGTAAGGAGGGATACTGTAAATCGTTTGGTGGGCAACTAGAGACCGTTATCTCTCTTTACACACTAAATCTCTTCTCTTCACTCCATAAACCACTTGTATCGATCGATGACTCTTTAGTTCTTCTGACCCATTCACGCCTAGAGACGTAGGCTGCGTTATCCAGGGAGATGGAAACAATTGCTCGTTTCTCCAAGTCACTCTCGCCGCAATTTTCAATTCACCTAGAACATCGTTGCAGGGATACTCTTCCGACGAGCAAACGGACTTTCATCAGACGAAAAGTCGCTAACTTCTTCGGTTCTGCGCTTACTGACAAATTCATCTTCTAGGCCTCTTGCCAAAACATCTCTAAACTAACTTCTGTAAACTCCCTTTCTTCTCTGGGCATAGCTTCTTCTGATGTACATTTCTCCAGACTCGAAAAGGCCCTCTTCGTAGTCCTTCCCGTGACTCCTAACACAAAAAACCTCACCTAGAACTCTCTCTATGGCATTTGCTCTTTCCCTCTCCCTTCTCCTCCTCAGGTACGGTGTCCTATGTCTGTGCTTGATTACATTGACGGCGCATGCAGTAGGCCCCTGAAATCTATGAAGATAGGAGGGCGGGTTGGCCCAGATGGCATTTCCTCCCAAGTTTTGAGGGAGTGTGTTCACGTGCTATCCCCGCCCCTCCTTCAACTATTTTATCTCTATGTTTCAATACAAGCACTTTCCTCTGCAAGTGCTGTGGAAGCATCCGGAGGCACATGTCCACCTTCCAAATAGGAAAGTCGCTGCTAGATCCCCTGCGCAGACTTTCCTAACTATCGGCTGGATAACGCAAGTCGTTCACATGCTATTTTATCTAAGATCTTTGAAACCATTCTCAACTTACTTCGTAGATTTTGTATGCTGGGAGAATCTCATTCCCTACTAGTCCGCCACCAGCCCCAGTACGGCTGTCAGCGCTCGCGGTGGCCCCTGCCAGATGATACTTTCCTATCCAAAGCGCCTGATTTATGCGTTATTCAAACTTTCTAGGAACATACGGGAGAACTATGCGATGCCCGTGACGCATTAGACAATCCCAATTCAAAGCATAATTTGACCGATTTATGGCACGCGGGTCACTCTCTCCAAAGCCTCCCCTCCTGTTTGGGTTTCCTCTTCTACTGTGTGGCTTAGTATATGTCTATCTCTTCTTAATCAATCTCTCCAATAATATCGGCTGTTCTCTGATGGGACCTTTATTCTCCATGTCAACTAGTGGTTTACAAGCTCACTGCGAGTTCTGCGCTTACTCCTTCCTTTTCAATTCCTAGATCTTCTCACCTGCATACCTCCTACTCCTCCCCTATCTCGGATCAATATACCGAATGACCGACCATCATCTTCACTCAATTTCAGCTTCTGCTTCATCTTTTTACTTCTGAGTCTCCTCGTACGCTTCTTCAATCCTTTCCACTATTCTATTCTAACGCCTGCATCCATGCCGCATTAGCAGTTCTCTTCCGAGTGTGGTCGTGTCTCAACCTTTGTGAAATTCAATTCTATTAATAAACCCAACTTGTGCAAGATCTCCATATCACGTATTAAACGCTTTACTAAAATAATCCCACTATCCATATCTCTATGTCGACAAGTGTCTCTGCATGTACTCATACCTCGTTACACATAATAAACATCCTTGGAATTAACATAAAACTAAAAAAATGTCTATGAAACCCTTCGTTGAGTGTGCACAAACAGACTCTGCCGTACGGGCTGGCCTCAGTAACCTGAATAGCACTGCCAGCCTATTTAGAGCATATGACGAGACCTTTCTATTTCTCAATTCATCAGTTGGCTGACACAGCCCTACTACAAGGTCTCATCCAGCCCGTGGTGTAGGGAAGACTATGCGATTCATTCTGGGAGGGGGGGAAGCTCTGGATATGTCGACCCAGCGCGTATTTGGCATAGCCTAGGGTCGAGGTCAAAAGGCCGAGAAAGGCTTATAAGCCTGCTTTCTGTTGCGGGGATGCTTTATCTCTCTGTTTCTAAATAAGGCACACCCCAGCTGGCAAGTTGTGCTCGACCGGGAACGATGCTTTCATTGCGAACCCACCTTTACGATCCTAATGGTAAGAACAAGGGAGTGCGTGTATCTGTGTTGATATTAGTAATCTTGCCAGGCTAGTTACGCTGTGGTGCTTCCTTATTCCAACGCAACCTCTGTATCTGGACTCTTCCATCTTCTGTAATGATTGGCGCTAGCCTTGAATTAGATCTCCTGTGTTCTTTAAAGCCTACCGTCTGTGTCATCTGACGTAATTAGCGCACTATAGGGATGAACTTTCGAGCGACTACACCCCCTCTTGGCATATGGGCTACTGGACTGTGGTAGGTAGGTAGACACTGAGTACAAAAACAAATCCCCTATAAACGATGACGCAGAATGAATCTCTCTTCTGTCCCTCGTCTGACTAACCATGAAATGATATCATATCACGATGACCCAGAATAATCCAGCACCACAATTAACCATTGAACTTTCAAACTTAATATCTAAATGTTTCTTATATCGTCACACACACAAAATCTTCCATAGCTCTATACAACAACACATCATCCAGAATTGCAACTCATTTCTCTCCGATCATCTCATTCCTCTTCAACGCATACTCAAAGCACACACAAAACCAGTTACACCTCACCATTCACACACCACTTCATTATTCACCGTTCCTCATCTTTGTATGGTCCAGTCACTTTAGCTAGCAATCAATCTTGTCCTTTCCTACAACACACTTGGCACCTACAACCCTCTCTCCTCCTCTATTCCTCACATTATATCCTCAGACAATTCATTAATAAAATCCATAAACGGAGTTACCCACATTATTCGTACGAAAGCGTAGAACGGCCGCTGGTACGCGACAAATCACCGACCTTCTCGAGCCATTCGACATCATAGCATTAACTAGCAAAATAGATATATGCGTCGGCCGGCAGCCGAGTCCCACACTACCACCAATCCACTTAGTGAGCTTCATCACGCAAAGGCAAATGGTTTTTTCGCCCACACAACTCGATATAAGGCGATAGGGATGTCTGCGATAAGATGTTGTCTATGAAGATTAGGGGTGTGGAATAAACTATGTCGGATAAAAGATGTGAGGTCGCTTGTTTATTAGATGTAGTCTAGAAGATGCAGTCTGGATATGAAGTGTGAGCAGCAACGAAAGGGCGAACCATAGGCACTGGATCTCGTATATCCAATATCAAATGGATACGTAGATAAATATAGAATATACTCAAGCTATATATACAATTAAGTAGGTATATATGTAGCTAACTCATAATACAACTAGCGTAATCAGTGATACTACGATATGATAAGATACTAACCGGTGCTCATATATATATAATATATCTCCCATTAAATATAGCGATAAATAAATAGTGGGTATATAAGTAGTATAATAGCTAGGTGATAAATATTATGAGATTAATGACTATCCAAAAATTCTAGTAGATGATTCTGTTATTAAATCGCAAATAATCTGGTAAAAAGTTTGGCGAGTGACGAATGATGGCTAGGAGCGAATTGAGCAAATAGTATGTAATATCGCCGGATTTTTTGCCTATTCGGAACAGACCGATGACGATTGATCGTGCCCATGTGACAACTAACTAGTATACGAGATTAACCATATCAAAAGCTGTGTAATAGTAAGGAGCAAATAAGTAATAAGCTAATAGTAGTACAATAAATAGCTCACTAGTATATACAGCAGTAAGTATAATTATAATACATAGATCATAATACAGAGGTGAAAATAGCTAAATAACTATATCATATACTATATTAAGTATATATACATATATATAGATGAGACAGAGAGAGAGAGACGGAGAGATCGGGGGAAAGAGAGAGAGGGAGATTGAGAGAGAGAGAGAGAGAGGAGTGCGAAAACGGTAACGAATATTCTTTGATTTGGAATGAGATAACCAAGAAAGTAGGATGCGGTAATGAATTTAACACCTCAGCTCAAGTTATCTATATTACGGTCATATTGAATCTTTAACTTTAACAGTACTTATATACCCCGTAAAATAACAATAAAAGTATTCACAGTCTGATACATACTTATGCTAACAATATACGAATAATTAAAAAAAAATTCAAGAATAAAGACATGATGTACTTGATAGCGACCACCAAATGGGCTTTAATAAGCATAACGGATTATTCACAAACTATCCACAGTTTGGTATTAAATGTTTATTTATAAAATTACAAATATGGGCGGTTAATGTAAGAGTTTAGTTTGGAAAACGAACATGGCTTTTTCAATTGATTTTATATTCTACGTCCGTTAATATCAGGCAAACGCGTTCTTACGACTACTATACCAACTCCCGAATTCAATCTTACGTCGCACTTTCTCTTCAACGTTATGGATAAGTTAATGAAATACTTTATACACTGTCAGAATCAAGTGAGATTCTTCAAGAACTTCTTCATAGGACCTGGGCGAGAATTTAGTGTTTTCATACTAAATATGAATCATATATATCACCAGCTATGACATAGTAATATACTTATAATATATGATCATCATAGTACCTGAATAAGTATAATGCTAAAGATAGTAGTGATAATAGTGTTATCACTAACTGATATCCTGAATATAGCGTATATATATATAATATATATATATAATATATAGTAATATATGACAATATAAATATTAAAATTATATATAATAATAGATAATATATATATTATATTGATTATATGGAGGATGACCTTATATGACCTATAACCACACACTAATAAAGTCAAACTGATTTAATATAATTTGCTCAAACATTTGACTTACTACTCTTTATTGCAGTAAAAACCAGTCTCTAGATTAACCAATAAAGATAACAGCGTGAAATATAAGTAGTAGGAAAGCAGAACCACAAAATTTAAATCAATGACAATAACAAACATTCTACTACAAAAAATGTCCTCGCGTCCAAAAATAAGCAAAACTGACAATCACCCTGTTCATATAGCAGCTCAGTCCTCTTCTCATTCAACCGTAGAAGACTTTTTATGTAGTCAAAATGCTCACCATGAAGGAGGCGCATTGCGTACATGACCTAGCCAGCAAGAACATATATCGTCGCAAAGCATATACTTATACTGCCTAAATAAAGGATAATTCCATGTATTTCCCAAATATATTTAGTTTGTATTTATATTAAGATTGCTGTGTTGTTAACGGTATGCAATAAAAGGGCAATGCCTCCATTAAGATATCATGAAATATAAGATTAGAAATCTAACGTTCTTGCCAAGGAATATATTATACAATCAACGGGACGGTATATATATATATATCTGCTACGGGTTATAATATATATATATATAATATATATATATATATATATATCTAATATACTAGTATATATATATATATATATATATATAGTATATATATATATTCCATTATTGGTTAGACAAGGGGGCTGGACCCACTTCTATCATGCCTTTTTTTTCTCTCTCCGTGAATGGTGTCGATGAGTTAAAAGCTTGTCGGCTACCAGCACTACCTAATGCCAGTACATCGCGAGAAAAACATGATGTGATAATAAATAATTAATAATAGAGATAAATTAATAAAAATAATTAAATAATAATAATAAATAATAAATAATATTATAATAATAATATATAATACTAATAATATAATTCAAATAATAATAATAATAATAATAATAATAATACATATAAATAAATAATTAATTAATAATAAAAAATTAATAATAATAATAAATAAATGAATAAATAATAATAATAATAATATATAAGTTATATATATATATAATATATATTAATTATATATAACTATAATATATAATATATATAATATATAATATATTACATAACTAATATATATATATTTTACTATATAATACTTAAAATATATATATACTATAATATATAATTTATATATATATACTATATACTATATATATATATATATTATACATATACTGTATATATATATAATATAGGTATAATTAAATATTTGTATATATAATATAGCCATTATTATTGAAAATATAAATAAAACGGGTTCAGTGTACATTATATTATATTATATATATATATAATATATCATAGTATAGTATATATATAAATATAGTATATAAATTATAATATATATATAATATTAGACTATTTGATATATAGTACTATATATTATACTAGATACTATATATATCACTAGCGCTGCACAGGATTTTTTCGGGAAAGAAACTGAGTTTCCAGATTACAACTGATTATTTTATCTCTTTACTCGTTTTTCATTAATATACTCTTTGATTTTAAAATTTTGTTAAATTTTGATTTGAAAAATTTCGACTATCTCTCTCTG